>JASFDE010000006.1:0-271313 GCA_036937135.1 Nidula niveotomentosa
GTCTGGGAGGGGCCTATATATACTACAGGATAGATACTTATGTAATTCGGAAAATAAACATGTTTTAATTAAAATAGAGGTCTTCGGATTGTCTCGGAGTGTCTGGGTAATGTCTAAAGCATCAACCGCAATTGCTTGGATGACTGCTCTGAGCTTTGGGGCGGCACTGGCAGTGTTGAGCCCAGTGCGCGCGTTTGTGCGTGTGTGGGCTATTATTAGAGCTTTGCCATCGGCACGGACACATGATTGATGTGGCACGTGCACATGATTGACGCAGTGCACGTCAGTACTTGTCAGTTTGGCCTTAACAGCTATTTATCTCTCGGAGGTTCGGAAGTGTCTGTACTGCCCTCAGTGTGTTATTCTGACTTCGGGTCTGCTTGGACAGCTTACAACTGATTAACTAGTTGATTTCCTAGTGGTTTCTAGAATTCGATTATCATGTCTTAGATACTCTGTATTACTAACTGTCTTTATTACAACTGGTTAGTAAGTACTGAGTCCGTTTGACTGCTGACTTTCTTGTACTATCTAGGGTTTATTCTATGCTTGGTGCATCACATCAAAACCACTTGCTCAACACATAGGAATGCAGTGAACAATGCAACCATACATTGGCCTTGACAGCTTCACACCATTGCATCTGGCTACAATCAACCATCACCTGTCTCTACACTCTTCCTTCCTCTCTATCAGACATTAATTACACTAATAACTACTTCATTATCACTTATTGGTTGTCAAACAGCAGCCGTATCATGACTGTGCATTTGCCAGACATGACAAGCAATTATTATAAATTAATCATGTGTAGAGTGCAATTACCATGCATTAACTGTGTGTAGAGTGCAATTACTGAGTAATTTTGCATGGTAGTGCAGAGAAATTTTCCTGTACCCCTCAGAGGACCACGGACATGCCAGCACTGTCTCACAGCCATCCTTCGACTGCCATATACTATATACAGCACGGTGTCCATCCCTACTAATTCCGTGCCCCAGTTTATGACACTATTATGGCTTGTTTACCAAACACTTCTGGTGTGGCTTCTCGGCAAAACAAAGGCTTCAACAGATTTTGTCAGTCCTGCGAGACGAGCTGCAACAAAAGAAATAAGTCCGAAAAATATGTCTGACCTTCCTTTGGTATATTGCAACTGCAAATACTCCTCTAATTGCAAACTTTATGCAACTGGGAGGGACACATATCCAGTTGTGAAAAATTTACAACTGGGAGACATTCCAGTTACAAGGGTTTTGCAGTTGTAAGGGACATAAATCCAATTGCAAAAATTTTGCAACTGGAAGAATATTTATTCCAGCTGTGAAATTTTCGCAACTGGGAGGGACATATATCCTGGTGCAAAATTTTCAAGAATATTTGTTCCAGCTGCGACAATTTCGCAAGTGGGAGGGACATATATCCAGTTGCGAAATTTTCGCAACTGGAAGAATATTTATTCCAGCTGCAAAAACTAGGCAACTGGGAGGGAGGGACATATGTCCAGTTGCGAAATTTTTGCAACTGGAAGAATATTTGTTGTAGCTGCGAAAATCTCACAGTTGTAAGGGGCATTTGTCCAGTTGCGAAATTTTCGCAACTGGAAGAATATTTGTTGTAGCTGCGAAATTTTCGCAGTTGTAAGGGGCATTTGTCTAGTTGCAAAATTTTTGCAACTGGAAGAGTATTTGTTCCAGCTGCGAGAATTTTGCAACTTGGAGGGAGTGACATACCTCCAGTTACAAAATTTTTGCAATTGGATGATTATTTTGGAGTACATCTATGCGTCCCAGTTGAGAAATTTTTGCAATTGAATAACTTTCTTATAGCTTTCAGTTGCAAAACATTCGCAATTGGGTGTATCAAACTACATAAATTAAATGCCTCCCATTTGCAAAAATTTGGCAACTGACCATTTGTTATAGCTACTTGTCACTACAGCTCAAGTGACGAGGGTGGTCCTTGGCGGAAATCCGAGGGTGGTCTTTAGTGGCAAACCAAGGGCATATTTATCACCTGGCCACCATCAGGCTGCCCCGTTATAAACAGCTGTCCAATCACAGATAGTCTCAAAGATCGCAGTATCCACGGAGGATCGAATTTGTCTAGTTCGCAGGAATTTTTCTCTGGATTGACTTGCATAAAATACTTTCCGAAGTCGTGCAATCGCATCCTGAGGTTCTCCAGCCAATAGAATCCTCCGTAATGGGGATTGTTAAAACGGAAACGGTCAGCGATACAATCTGGACCAAGGTGTTAAAATAGTAAGCATACAATACGACTGATGAAGACTTACACGCATTTTCTGAGTAGCTGAGCTGCGAGGGATTATTAAGAGACAATCTTAGATAGATTTTGATCGAGTAAGCATGCTGTCCCAGCATATCTTGCCATCGAACATTTATATCGAAGAACATAATACCCTGAGAATGAAAGGCAGGGCCAAAGGCAGAATCCATAGATGGCGTAGGTATCTTGTTCCATCTCATGTCAAGAATTGGCTGAGCCAAAGTATGATGTTGATGGATTAACCCATTAAGCTATTGAACAGTAAACGAGCGGAGACGATTCGTTATTCTTATGTTGCGAGGATCGCAAATTCCTATTTGGTGGCCAGAGCCTGTGTGTAGTCTATCGCGGAAGAGTATAGTGTAGCAAATAGCTTCGTTCAGGGTCTTTATACAAATGATCCACCACACACAGTAGACCATTGCCACGCTAATTGATGTGCAAGCGCTGGAAGGCTGTAGTCTTAAGTTAATTCATCGACCGGCGTAGTACTCTCTTGACCCATCAGATCAAGACTTGGGGCCTTTGGAGCTTGAGTTTGTTACAAGCTCGCGACTAGTGTGGTCAAAATAGAAATATAACGCCTTTGATTGGAGCAAGGTCCGTTTTGCACAAGGGAAAGAAATAAAAGGATCATTTTTATTTCTGAATCTTGTACAGAGGTAAACACCTCGTAAATATTTTATATACGTGTATTTAGCCCTATTTTATCATGTGTATATCAGAAGGCTCAAGCTTTACGGCCCGGACTGGCCGTCTTACTCCTCGTCAGTCGAGCTACACCGACGACGATGCCTATTTGCCATAGATATGCACATAGCATAGCACAAAAATTCGACATAGAAAACAAAATGATATACTCATCTGAGGTCTCTATGATGAGGTAATATACAACGCTTTTAGATTTTAGATTCTAGGTAGTGCCTGCGTGCACTGAGATCTTATAGCAGTGTCTTAAGCACCTCCACAATCCGATCGCCAAGTTCGCTCGTGCCGATCTTACCACCGAGATCGGCAGTCCTCAAACCAAGCCCTCCAAGCTCTGTGCTGTCTAGCGCCTTGCGCACAGAGTCTTCGATCGCCTTTGCTGGTTTATCCAACCCAAGCGAATAACGGAGGAGCATGGCCGCACTCAAAATGGTACCAATAGGGTTTGCAATGCCTTTGCCAGCAATGTCAGGCGCCGAACCATGGATAGGCTCGTAAATCCCGGTCGTGGGCTTGAAGTTGGCAGAAGGCGCTGAAGGTGCTCCAGCGAGAGAGGCAGATGGGAGCAGACCAAGAGATCCAGGGATAACGCTGGACTGGTCTGAAAGACTGTAATAATTGGCTCTTATTCAGCTACTGAGCAATGTTCTAAGAAGAATGAAACATACATATCACCGAACAGATTCTCAGTGAGAATCACACCGTTCAGTTGTTTGGGGTTCGACACGATGATCATCGCCGCGGAATCCACGAGTTGATGGTCCAGCTTCAGCTGGGGATACTCGTTTGTCAAAGTCTCCGTCACCACTTTTCTCCACAATCTCGAGCTCGCGAGCACATTGGCCTTGTCGACTGAGTGAATGGCAAGAGGAGGATTGGCAGCCAACGCAATCTGCGCAGCGACGCGAGTAATTCGCTGAACTTCCTCAACGCTATAGATCATGGTATCCCAGGCAATGTTGACGTCAGGGGCGACGCCCTGTTCCTTGCGTGTGCCGAAGTATACGCCTCCGATGAGCTCACGGACGACGATCATATTGACACCCTTTGCAACCTCGGGCCGTAAAGGAGAGTAGTTGAGAAGAGAGTCGGACGCAAGGTTGGCAGGGCGGATATTGGCATACAAGCCCAGCGTCTTGCGCAGCGTAAGCAGACCCGGTTCTGGGCGAATTTTCGCATCGACGCCCCATTTAGGACCACCGATGGAACCTATAACGCGTCAAACATATACTCAAATCATAAAACACAATAAGCTCACCCATAAGAATGGCATCGGCCTCCTGGCATGCCTTGAGGGTAGAGGGAGGCAGAGGCTCCCCTGTCGAGTCAATCGCACAACCTCCGAACTCGTGGGTCTCCAGCTGAAGCTTAAACTCAGATGATACCTCTGAAATAACATTCAGAACTTTCACGGCCTCGTTGACCACTTCCGGTCCTATAAAGTTGTGAGGTTGGCGAGGCTTAAGATTCCGGAACTCAGCACGTACCAATTCCGTCACCGGGAAGAACAACGACGCGAAAGCTGCGTACCAGGTCAACAGGACACCGAAGAATAGTTGGAATGGGTACTTACGATGGCGGCGACATGATGGCTAGGAGGTAATAGCAGATACCAGTGAATGTTGAAGGGACCCTTCAGTTCATATGAGGGCATGATGTTCGAGCAATCCGATTTCGGGGCGTCCGGCATGATGACGTTCGGCCGATTTGCTTCCATCTATAGTATATCACGTGCGTTCTGAATTTTCGTCAATCTTGATTCTCGATCAGATGCAGAGGCTCTGCTTTAACGCTATTGCAGTACTAAAACAAACGACTCCAGATGGCGGATACACAGAAACCACGATGTAAAAATCTCATCTTGGACGCTGGACCTCTCCTCTCATTATCACCGCTCCGAGGACTTGCTGAGACGTATCTCACTGTGCCTCAGGTTCTTGCTGAATTGAAGGATAGTCGCGCTAGAGAGCACTTCGAAAAGCTGGGCTTGTTGTCTGGCGTTAGGGTCGTTGTAAAATCGCCGGATGCTACATCCTTATCCACAGGTGCGTATGTTGGTATTTCTCGTGATAGAACAATTCTAAACTTATTCAGCACAGTAATCCAATGGGCGAAGAAAACTGGAGACTATGCTGTCCTATCGCATGCTGATTTATGTGTTCTGGCATTGACACACTCGCTTAATGAAGAAGAAAAACGGACAAAGGAAAAGGAAGCGGAGGACTCTGCGAAGGCAAGTTATTGAGCATCTCAGGAAAGTAAGAGATGAACTCATCGGTCGTCGGTAGTAGAGCGTGGAGACATCAAATGCGACCACCTCCGAATCTGAAGCTGTTACACCGCAAGTAGATATTGTTGAGGAAGTTGCTCAGCAACTCGAAGAAGCATCGTTGGAGCACGAAAGCGAAGATGCCGAGCCTGATGTACAGCCTGAGGAAGAAAACGTAGAAGAAAATATGGAAGAAAATCCCGAGGAAAGGCCACTAGAGCCCTTGGACGTAGAGCTCCATCCAATCGAAGACGACGTATTTGCTACTGCCGTTGACATCCCTCCTCCACAACCAACTCAGTCGGCTCCTAGACGCTCGCCCTCCCCGATCTATGACGATCCCTCAGACTCGGATGACGGTGAAGGAGAATGGATAACTCCCGCCAATGTCGGTCTGCATAAATCGCGTGCTCTTGATCTCCTTCCGGGTGACGGGACGGGCGGCAAAGGAAAGGGGAAGGCGAAAGAGATTGAGATAATTGACGCAGGTTGCATGACGGCAGATTTCGCCATGCAGAACGTTCTGCTGCAAATGGGCTTGAATCTCGTCAGTATTGACGGTAAAAAGATCGAGAAGGTGAAGAGCTGGGTTCTACGGTGTCACGCTTGCTTCAAGTGAGTTTTATTGTCGTGTTATTTATGATTTCAACTGACTGTGTCATAGAATTTGTAAGGATAACTCGAAAAAGTTCTGTCCATCATGCGGTAACCCGACGCTGCTGCGAGCATCAGTTACTATTGCTGCGCCGAACGCATCTGCGAACGCGCCGGTGATGCAGGTTCATCTCAAGCCAAACTTCCAGTATAAAATTCGTGGTACAAAGTATTCCATTCCTGCTCCTAAATCGGGAACTGCGAAGACTGGCCCAGGAGAGGGTCTAATTCTTCGTGAGGATCAGGCCGAGTACATGCGAGCCAAGAAAATGGCCGATGGGAAGCGGGAAAGAGAAGAGGCAAAGCTGTTGAAAGGGATTCTAAGTAGAGGCGTCGAGGGGAATTCTGCGGGTGTAAGCAGCTGGATGGATCCTGACTGGGTACCAGAGATTATGAGTGTTGGATCTGGAGGGAAGGGCCGAACGGTCAGGAACTCGAGGATGGACGGAGATCTGCCTCAGATCGGATACGGGAGGAAAAATCCGAATGAGAAACGGCGGCACAAGTAGATGGGGGATAGTTTACTTTCTCACTTGCATGCACGGTATTGTCCATTATTATAATCTTGGATTACATCTTAGATTCTACGACATCAGGGCTATATTATGACCCCAGACTTCTGTTCATGAACCGTCTCTTCTGGAAAGACATCCACCACTTGCTAGGTTTACCAGTTCCGTCTGCGTATAGCTTTTCGACCAAACGTGCTGCTAGCTCTTGGCGCACCTGCGTAAGATATTGTCGTAGGTAATCTGTATATAACACGCGTCAGATACAGTACATAACGACTGATGCGCAGCACTCACCCGCATCCGCTCGACTATCTGGCGACGCATAGTGCGAGTTCAAAGGGAAGTTCGCGTCTCCTGGAATCGGGAAGTTATCCACAGAAAGCGTATTTAGCGTCTTGGAAGCCTCAAGCTGTGTTGGGACGGTGCGTGCACTGCCGAGCTTTGCTAGACAGTCGGAGATATAGAGAATAAGGACGATGAGGGTGCGGTCGGCGGGTCCTTTGATTTCGAAATTGCGGAAGAGGGAGTTAGCTCTGAACAGGTCAAGTGTTTCATCGATGATATCCGGCTGCGAGGCGTCAGCTGGCGATGGTAGTCAGTCTCAAGCAGTTATAAACATGGAGAGCATTCACCAATGGGCGCGGGGCCACGGATCCTGGTCCTGATGGGCAGGATGGCCATGTTGCCTACCTGCCTGACATCTTGTTCCTCGTTGAATGACGAGTGATAGGCCTTTTATACGCCATGAGCGCGTCTCTCCTGTGAGCAGAACAGCACTTACAGGCATGATATGATAGTGGAGGCTAAGTCAAGTGATAGTTTGTCTTTGATTGGCAACAGCCTTGACTGCAACTTCAGTGACGTTTCGGCAAAGCGCTCCGCCAAGCCATCAATTCTGTACGTTCACCCATGCCTTTCCAGTCAACTCCGCCCTTGACTTCAACTTCCATGTCAGGTTTCCTGGAGAACGGTGCGGGCAACGGAGAAACTGACGCTGAGAACGATGGCGCGTCTCTCTTGTCTGTGAAGTCGGTCAACCCATCGCCCGACACGCTCACTAGTGCGTGCCTCCCCCTCGTCCCTATCCTATTATTAACCGCCATCTTCCGAACCGACTTTATAGAGCTCGTAAATCGCCTCCGTGCGTTGACACTCACGTTACTCCCAGTGGAAGTGGATCCTGAGAGTATTAATGAGCCCACCAGTCGCGTGATTACACCTCAGGTAATATCAGCGTACAAGGCGGCTGCAGGAGATTTTCTTGAAGCAGTATGTTCATGCATGGTCATTTGTACACTCTCCCTCTTACGGTTGCTTTCTAGCTTCCATACTGCTTATTACGCGCCAGGGCAGAGTTTATGTGGGATGCAAATCATAACCCTGCAGACTATGGGGAGAATTTGGGACGAGGTGAGTCCACATCCAAAACCTAAGGGTTGCATTTGACCGTGGTCTTCAGCGATTGCTTGTGAAGTCCTTGCACGTAGGATTGTACACATATCTCCACCAGATAGATTAACAACTATCATGTCCACCCGCTACAAGCATCGCCAAATTGATGGCGACGAGAGCGAGCTGACCAGCGCCCTTGAAATGGCAATTGATCAGAATTGGTACCTTCATTCATTTTTCCACACGATACATATATTGATATCATAGTTTTTTAGTACTATTTTCTTGTCGTCGACTGAAGCGCAAGAAATCGTGATCGCTCTCTGGAATGGAGAACTTATCCAAAAGAACAACGATAATCATGACATCGATTGTTAGTGTGCCCTGTTTCTCTCAACTGTAAGTCATGGCTTATAGTGTTTACAGACGTTAAATACTCTGAGAGTCGTAACCCCGGCTTTTGGAATCACTTGGACGCTTCGCGACTCCAGGTTCCTCGATACCAGAATATGTTTCGCATTGCTGTGTGGCTTTTCTTCCTGCTGGCTTATTCTCAAGCAGGTGATTGCTTCTATGCCTTTATCTGAAGGGTTGGTGATGAACATAATTCGGCAGTACGTGAACCCCTTGACAAGCTAGATAAATTCCACAAATCACTGGACGAATGGGAGATCGTTCTCTATGTTCTGGGACTCTCTTTCCTTGTCGAGGGTGAATTTCTACAACTTCTACTCCTTGTTCGTCGTCGTTAATTAGCATTATGCGACATATTTTAGATCTTCACAAAGTAGATTATATTTCATTCACATACTGACGTTACATTACTGACATGTTTCGTCAGCTTTTTATTTTGCTCCGCTTTGTCACTTGGCGGGCTTTCAGTTTCTGGAATGTGATAGCACTTATTACCGATGCACTTCTGGCGGCGGCTTTCACTCTTCGAGTCATTGGGCTCACTTCTCAAGGAGGTCAAGTTGACAACATGCGCCTTCGGAGCTTCCAAGTGCTGAGTTTTGTATCTCCGTTCATATGGTGCGTATCTCGTGGTGTCAACACATTTTTCGCTTACTTACATACCTTTTTGGCAGGATGAGTAAGTCGCATCTCTTTCGAACGAGCTTCTGCTAATAAGGGTTCAGAACTCATTACCATTTTTGATGGATACAAGTGCGTGAAAATCACCTTATAACTGATTCCTATTTCATTAGCGATATGCGCATAGATATATTGGTACAATGCAAATATGTATTGCAAGAATGTTGAAAGAATCTGGGATTTTCTTTGCAGTGTGTTCTTTTATATCCCTTATCTTCTACATTTCAGCCTTAAAAATAATTTTAACAGCTTCTTTCTGTTCTTGGGATTGGCTTCGCACAGGGATTATATGCCCTTGACGCAGCAGATGGGACTACTGAGGAGCCAGGAGCGGTAAATTGCACCTAACCCTCTCTACTATCTTCCACTGAAGTATCCATCTAGGTCTTGAATGTTTTGGTCCAAGCTTTGCTACAGCAAGTGAAAGCTACATGTTGCATGAAATTAGCTGACGCTGCATTTTCAGGTCTCCTGATTATGGGAAGTTTGACGCTAGGTAAACATTTATAGCTTATCATTTATTTCTCGAGTCGTTAAAATTTTAAACTCAGTCCCGCGGGCCTTATCCTGTACTATCTGTGAGTTCTTTGCCTCTATTAGCTTTCATATTCGTATACTGACAGCTTCGGGAACAGTTGGAATACCGTGACGGCAATTGTCTTGCTGAACGTCCTGATCTCCTTATTCTCTTCTGCTTACGAGGATGTAAGTCGCGATTATGGTAGCTTCTGCATAGTTGAAGTCTGATTTTGGACCCTCCAGGTTGTGGACGACGCTGAAGCGCAATACCTAGCTTTCTTCGCAGGGAAGACCGTTGGAATGATTCGAGCACCTGACTCTTTCGTATATCCTGCCCCTTTCAATTTGATCGAAGCATTTTTCGTGGCGCCCCTCGAGTGCGTTCTGTGATTATCCCAGTAGCTTTTATTTGCTCACATTTAGCAGGTTTTTCCCCCATCTGCGGTTGAGCACTAAGCACTATGCGCAAGTAAGTGATGTCATTTCTAAGGTTGTACTTATTTGAACTAAATGCGAACTTGTAGCTCAACCGCTACGTTATGGGAACGATTTTCTTCATCCCATTAGCCATTATTGCACTGTACGAGTCGGCAACTAGCAACCCGAAGAACGAGTGGCTGGAACACTGGTTCCGTGGCGATAATGAGGGTTCCGAGGATCGTCCTGAGAATCGCGACCCTCAGGTGGACGATCCCCGTTGCGAGGGAATGGCCATCAGCAAGGTTCCGTTCGAAGAACTGATCAAGGTATTCCCGAATACGCATCAGGTAAGTCAGCGCTTTGAGATGCCTCGAGAAAAAGAATGCTGATGGGCATCGTAGTCGAGCGAGGCCTCGATTCTGAGGGAGATCGATGATCTGAAGAAAAAACTTGATCTGTTGCTGCAGAAGATGGACGCGCATAACTCTGGATAAAGTGCAAGTAACGTCTTCTAATGCTGTATGGACTTCGACGAGTGACGATCGCTTTACGATTCTCGGAACATACGAATGGATATGGACTCTTTCCGGAAATGATGTTTTCAATGACTCTAACATATTTACCAGTCGACGTAACAGGATGATATCTTGGATATGTACTACATGCCTGTTTGAATTCAATTTATATAATGATTACTCTGATTAGGTCCTACTGCTACATAGTTTAGATGATACATGGATCGGAGCCAGGCGTTTTCAAAGAGATTACAGATTCCACGCCATTGGATCTACGAAGGATTCCGGTGTAACTGTGCCAACACGTTCATAGATTGGACGAAGAATGGCCTAATCTCGTTGATCTCCATAGAACATAGATTTGGAAGCTAAGAGCGTAGTACGTCAACTGTGTGAAGGGGGGAAGACAGTGGATCCCCTTACACTAAGTTCGCTGTAATCGAGTTTTGAGAGACCCTCGCGACTCTTCGCCTGTCTTGCTTCTCGCAGATCTTTGAGTAATGTACGCAACTTTTCTGGATTTTCGACATCATCTGAAGCTCTGCTTAAAATGAGCTAGGGAACTTTTGATATATAAACGAACCCACACATCCAGCAGCACCTTCGATATCTCCGCAAAACGAAAGGGCAAGTCACTGAACACCGGTTCTGTTGTTTCACGCGTCAAACGGTCTTGCAAGTATTCTGTTGCAGACATATTGGGTCGAGCGTGAGTAAGATGTGTCAGGTCAGTCACAGACGCGACGTACCAACACTCAGCCATTCAGGTGCAACAATATGGCATTTTTTTTTCAGCTTCAAATTAACCGCCATCCAAAGAGGTATCTTGGTCTTGTTTGGTGGCCTTAGTGGCCCATAAGCACCCTAAGGAATTGCGCCATGCCTCAACATCATGGTTTGTGCTTGCAGAGAAGGACTCAGTACCGAGATGAAGGCCGTCCGTTCCATTGAGATCAATGGCACAATTTCAATAAGCTGCTGACTTGCGATAAGTTCGAGTTCCGGGGGAGTCACAGATGTTCGCAGAGACTGAGGAAGAGCCATTCTGATAGGATCCTTAGATGAATTCAACGGAGGATGTTTCAGTATTGAAATAGTTGCCCACAACAGTGGAAGATAGGTAGGTAGGTAGATGTGGAAGAGTTCAAGCTATTGACGTCCGAGCAGTTTCTAGATCACGTGACCTGTCGCGTCTAGTTTGGTTCGAATGATATCAAGTTGGGACGCGACCCCCACCTCAAGACCTCACTGACTGCGCTATTGTTTGCAGTAAGTTATCATCGCTGACATCTTACTTCATTATTTAATTCTTATTCAATGTAATAGGCAGCATCATTCGACCCCAGGAACTTGGAAGAGGAAACGGCCACCGTCGATTTAACAAGTTGCAACCATTTCACCACGCCTATTTACTAGCCCCATCAACCTTGCGATTGCAGTAGCGTCTATTTTCGTTACTGCCATTGCAATTATGTTGGGCGTTCGCACCAAGCAAGTCAATTCCTACGGAAAGCGCAACCGACGAATCGTCGAAGCTTCCGACAGTGGGATTTCTGGGAGGACGGAGATTCTCAGCATATTTGACGACTTACCTCCAGCTCCCAAGTTAGGCGGTATCGCATCCAAGATGAAAAGAAGAGAGAACGTGCTCCCCTCGAAGCCCAAGCTGCCATCACCAAAGGTCGTTGGAATGCAGAAGAAACGACTTTCGCCAGCCCTCTCGCCCTTACGAAAGAAGCGAGCAAATCGAATAGCGCAACTTAAACAGGAGGACACTGTCAGAGCTGTACCGAAGGCTGCTGCCAAAACTACTTCACATCCTGGGTTAGAGCAGGACCCTATCGACATTGTATCTACCTCTCCTCCACGAGCTCCACTCTCTGCGGTTGCCCTTAACGTCCCAGGATCACCTGCAGTTGCACACAAGCTTCGTCGAAATATAGCACCAGGACTCAAACCAGGTACCCCAAAACTCAACAAACCTTTCGCTCCATTCGTCGATGTAGATATCATTGTGCTGGATGATGATGGACGAACTCTGCGGAAAGAACGAAGAGTATCGCGCACAGATGTCGAGGTCAATCCGATCAATCGCCCTCTGCGGTTTAAAGGCAAGGAAAAGCCGTGTGAGAAACCTGCTGTAGAGACCCTCACAAGCGACAGCGATTCGGAGGCAGTCAGCCAGCCGAAGCGACCCAGACGGCTTGCTGGACGACGTGCAGTTATCATCATCTCCGATAATTCTGATTCTGAGGAAGAGAGCGAAAACCCATCGCTTGTACAGAAACTTTCAGTTGAACCTATTCGCCAATCAAATCCTACACCCACTCTCCTACCTTCTGGTCCTTCTAATGACACCTCTTCGGGTCTTAGAATGGAGATTTTAGTCCCGCATGCTCCCTATCCTATCCATCGCAAACTACAACCTACTTCAGAATCGGCATCGCTGGTGGATACGCGGGCACCTTCCCCGTCTGATTCAATCTCTGATTCAGATATAGAAATCCTCTCCAACCCATACCAGCATGTCTCTTCTCTAGCAGCAAAACCTCGAAAACTGACTCCAATTCGCGGAAGGAATCGTAGAGGCTTATATGAACCTCCTTCTCCGCCCTCACCAACGACACCGACAGATTTCGATATCTCCCTCGAACTCGAACAGCTCAGCTTGGGCTCAGATCCTGATGATTATACCCAGATCAAGCCCAGGATTCCCGAATACCTCATTCCACTTCTCGAAGAATGCGGTCAGGAATTATGTGGCCCTCACGAATTCTCAGCCTTCATCGAGTCATTCCCATTCGATCCTGTCATCCAGCGAGACACAAAGCATCTGGATATGAACTTCAGGAAAATCGGGGAAGCGAGCTATTCAGAAGTTTTTGGGATTGGGGATGTCGTCTTGAAGGTAATTCCGCTTAGGGACGAGTGTGCAGATGACTTGTCTGCTGGTGCAGGCAAGTTTAATGCTCGGGAGAGTCAGGAAGGAGATTTCACAGATGGCCCAGCTCCCAGCGATGCCAAAGATGTGCGAAAAGAGATCATCGTAACGCGCGCGATGGGTGAAGTGTACGGGGGATTTGTGAAATTGTTGAAAACCTATATAGTTAGAGGACGATACCCCGAGGTGCTGCTCAAGCTTTGGGATGATTACAATGAGCGCAAGGGCTCAGAGAGTGTGCGTCCTGGTGTGTGTCGTATCCTTCCTGCTAATTCAGTGAGTTGATAATGACGTTCGCGCAGATACGTTTACTGTTTCTCAGGTCTACGCGATAATTGTGTTGCCCAATGGCGGGCCTGATCTCGAAGCTTATTCCTTCCTTAATGCTAGCAAGACAGGCTGGAGACAAGCATGCAGTCTCTTCTGGCAGGTCGCGAAAACACTCGGACACGCAGAGCGACTTGTTTCGTTCGAGGTACAATTGCCATTTAACATTATGGATTATCTAGTCTAACCCAGGTTTTCAGCATCGTGATCTCCACTGGGGTCAAATTCTGGTCAAAGACCTCCCTTCTAAAGCCCCTCCATTGAAGGCTCTCAGTACTAACCAGAAACTAAAGCCGAAAACAACGCGTTTGTTCATGGATGACCCGACGCACGGTGTCCGAGCAACCGTGATCGATTTGGGACTTTCAAGGATGGACGCTGGGGATGGAGCTGATGGGGATCGAGTGCAGTGGACTCCGTTCGATCAGGAGGTGTTCATGGGTGAAGGTAAATTAACATTTGCTGCATCGAGGAATTCATCGCTGATAATGTGGTACTATAGGTGATTACCAGTTCGACGTCTATCGGATGATGCGGGATCATACATCAGGTGCTTGGGAGGGTTTCCATCCTCTTACGAATGTGATGGTAAGCGAACTTTCTACGAAATAACGGTCCGCTTTACTTATTTCCCTTTCCTGGGTGCTATTCTAGTGGCTGCATTATCTTGTTCTCAAGCTTCTCAACTCCAAGGGCATCAAGCCGCCCGCGGTATCCCGAAAGACCAAACCCATCCCAGAAGCTCCTACACCAGCGGTAGGCGCAGCTTTCTCCGAGAAGGATTGTTACGAGTGCTTGGTGGACATCGAGGATTGGCTGGCCAAGTGCATTGCCGAGATTGCCCCTGTGAAGGCGGCTAAAGGCAAAGCAAGACGGAAAACACAGGCTCCTGTGAAGAAGCGCAGTCCAACGTCTGGTCCGGCATGTGCTGGTGAGATTGTCGAATACGGGGCTAAGAAGGGATGGATCAAGTCTACGTAGCAATGTGAGAAGCTCATGATGCTTCAAGTGCTTTCGTGCATAGCTGTCTGTATTTTATATCGTTTACTTTCGCATTTCTTGTCGGGTAGGTTTCAATACCACATTAGCATCACTCCAGACTTCCTTAGAGCACTACACATGTACGCTGGAGCAAACGTCTGGTTAATGATTCATCAGAACACTACGCTACACAAGGGGATGCCATTTGAGGTATATTATAGAAGCATAAGACAAGGTCCGACGAGAACTATTCGATGCTCTGTGCTCTGTTTAGTCTGGTATATGTGTATATGGGAGGTATTTTTCTCTCTGTGAGTGCAAGAAGTGAATGAATGAATGGATGAGGGTACGATCATGGTCTATGGAGGGAATCACAATGTCATAAAAATCAAACAGCAGGCGAGGAGTCCTTTTTGTGCCGAGCATGGTCCCTGGTACTACCTCAGCACGGATCTACGAACGAATTCTTAGGGAAGGGTTGGCCATAGTCATGTATCCATGTTGTCAGGTTCGGGTTTGTGTATGCCTCGATATGCCTTTGAATCAATCGTCAGTCAAAACACGATGACTAACAGCAAGAAGTCACGGAAAATTACTGGTTGATATAGTCCTCCGTCGGGTAGTCCTTCGGGTTACATCCAATATTGATGGCGTCCGGCCGCTGGTACACACGGATATAGTCGACACGTATGTGATTAGGGAGGGTAAGGTGGTCAAAGTCGATGGCGCCGAAGTTTTCTGACATGCCCAGGTTCATAATTATGTACTACCAAGGGACGGTCAACGGAACGAACTGGAATAGTGAGAGGGAGAAAGACTTACCATGGGCTCTTGAGGCACTGGACGCGCTGAGATCTCCACGGTTGGGTCGGGGCCTACACCTGATGCGTGGATCATCCATGAGACTTTGCTATCCGCGATCCACATGATGTACTGGAAACGCGCAATTAATCAGTCTAGGAACCCAATTTGCTTGGGAAAAGACGCTCACCGCATCATCGTAACCTGATATTAAGAAAGAGTATCAGAATACATGGTTTTATGAATGGATTCAAAATCATTTGCTTGCCCGGTTTGTACTGTAACAACGATAATCATTAGCTCAGAGGAACAGCCGAGAAAAGATATTGGGATACATACCTCAAACCCATAAACTGAATAACAATCCTCTATATACTCATAGCATATCTGGTTAGTATTCGTCACGACGGACGTGGCCTGCTGTGTGATGCTACCGATGAAGTCGTTCAAATGCGATAGTGATAGGTCGGCAATGACCATATTGTCAGTTGAGTTGTCCCACTTGTAATGGGCGTCGAACGGCTACATTTATCCACCGTCGTCAATCAACGCCATTGTTCCTTCAAAAAACAAGGTGAAAAAAGCAGCTTACAGCCCACTGCGCCGACTGCGACACCTGCCCGATCTTCGGATCCCCGCCGACCTGCGCCTCAAGCATATCGATCTCCGGCGACGCGCGACCGACGTACGTCCCATCGTCGTGTTTCGGGCCGGGGTGGTCCTCCCCGTCGCACGTGCACCGCGAGAGCTTCTGCCCTGGGAGGTACGAGAGCGCAAAGTTGTATAGGTGGTCGCCCTCCGTCAGCGCAGCCTCGGGGAGTCCGTTGAGCGTCTGGTTCGGCGCGGTGCCAACGTCGCAGGTGTCGTAGGTGTATGGCCACTGCGTGCGGAGTTGGATTAACACAGCGACAGCGCGAGGAAGAAGGAGAAATCACCATTCCGTCGAGGGTTGCGCCGTACCCCGCGCGCCCGAGGTTTCCCATCGTCCATATGGCCGGCCACATGCCTGCTACGTCGTTCACTCCGGGAAGTTGGACCGCCGCTTCGATGTAGCCTCCCGTGAAGCAGAATTTATTCCTGTGAATAGTTAGTGATGGGAACGATTTCGATCGTGTCATCAGAAACTTTATTACCATGTTGAGATCAGGCCTGCAAGGTATTGATTGTCAAGATAGTTAATGAAAAGCCGAGAATATCCTTACCTCCTTGATAATCAAGCCCGTGGTTTGGTTTTTCGGAAAACGTGATAACGAGCTTTCCGTCGACCGTTGTGACCGCTTCAGGGTCATACCACTCTTTGTTATTGGTGGCCTGAAATCGCCGTTAACATAGAAATGCAGAAAATATGCTGTATAAGAAGCCAACCCAATAGTGAAGATCGGCGCCTTCCCAATATGGGTCATCTCCGGGGTAAAATGTGCGTCCGTCGGTGTTGAACTCGTCTGAAAATACGAGGACAAAGTCTGATCCGTCTCTTTGGGATGTGACGACGTGCGCTTCTGCGGGAGTGTCGGAATCGATTAAGCCAAAATTACCCATTGAAGGCACCTAAAGGCGGGGGGTGAGCGCATTGCTTTTAATACGTAAAAGATGAGCACAGACTTGGCCTGTTGAATTTACTCTTGGTATAAATTCAGGTGTGTTCGTGTAGGTGATGACGGGGTAGCCAATGCTACGAAGAACGTCAGGATCTGGGTAGCCGGGGTTCTTTGGACGAGAGACTTACAAGAGGGCGAGAAATAGGCCACACATGAGCCCCAGGCAGCCGACATTGGCTAGTCCTCTGAAAGAAATGTCGACAAGAGTCTTGCAGTCGGCCATGGCACCGTCGGCGGCAGGATCATGGAGATCGTCGTCAGGCTCGACGCCACCATCCTTGGAGACGTCGAAGCCCCACAGACTCGGATCGGGGCCCAATGTGAACTGGGCAGCATGAGGATGCTGCTGGAATGCAGACGAGACGACTGACCTTTTCAGAGAGGGTGAGAGTGCTTATTCGCGAACCAGGGCCGCCGGGGTATGGGGATTCTGAGCCTGTTGCCTGGTGGAGGGTGAGGATAAATTAGCGGGGAGAAAGAGAGACGCGGACCCAGCTGTCCCTGCGGGCATCGCGGAGAGTGGATATGCGGAGGAGAGGCTGGCTTGAGTCTGGGGAGGTGAGGCCAGGGCGGGGCGTACTGGGAGCTGAAGAAGCGGACATGGGAGTATTGGCGAAGAAAGTGGGCAGCGAAGGGGACACCAAAAGAAGGACGCGGCCATGCCTTCACTAAAAACCTTCCTTACCATCCGCCCAATTTGGAGGGCAACTTGCCTTCGGGGGCGACGTGACGGCACCGTCACGTATTATTAGAGTCGAACTCATCAATCTGGGCGACACGGCGTGCATTTGCTGCAAATTACATTATATTCCCCCGAATGCTTCTTTTGTGAGCTACCAGTACAGCAGGAACCTTCTATTAATTGCAAATGAGCTTAGCCTTCTTGCCCAGACAGTCCGCAGTGGTGCTTACTTTATTTCTCTCTAACACAGTCAGTCACACCATTGGCTAAATAGTCCACGCAGTCCACGCCGCATTCCTCTGCGCCCAATGCGGCCTCCGTGAAGATCCCTTCTCGTCTTCGGGGCTATCTGCTGCGACTGCCCAGCCAGCCAGTAAGACGAACAGCCATATCCTTTGCACCAGCCTTCCCACAGAATGGGCGTTAGAAAGACGCCACCTCCGAGCACGTCCTGATATCCGCCGGTTTGTCCCATACACAGATTGGATCCCCCTCCGCGTAGAGGTCATCGTCAGCTGCCCTTCCGTGGTTGGACTCACACCCGACCCGAGCTGCGATTACATACGGCAGTTACATGTATGTACACACGCTAGTCCACGAAGCAGAAGCGGATAAGTCTCTCTTGAGTCTTTGAGGTTCCACGAAGACCAGCTAAGTTCCAGGAGACTCGAAGTCAAAATCCATAGTTTGAGCCAGCTATGTTCCTTTGTGCCATCTATCTGCAAAGTCCATGGTGATCAGCATTGCGCAACCCCGATGTGTCGATGGATCCGCGCTGAAGAAAGCAGGAGAGGCAGAGCGCCTCGTGCGGGCCGCGGCCTGCTCTCCTCCTTCCCAGTTTGGCAAGGCCGGGATGACTCCAACGGTTCGGCGCACGACGACGCACCGTCGGAATAGCCACCTCTATGCCGCGTTCTCTGATGTCCTGTATTCTTTATCTATACCCACACCTCCTATAGTATGCCCTTTGAATCCCTCCCGGTAGAGCTCATCGCGGAAATCCTCAGCGAACTCGACCTCGACTCCCTCATCAAGCTCTCCTACCTCTCCAAGCGGCTCTACCTCGTCGTCTCCGACACGGCTCTCAATCCTTGGCGCCGTCCTATTCTCCATAACCTACGCTCGCACACGTATGAGAACTCCTTGAAAAACCTGAGCGTGCGCATCACCGTGCCGCGGCAGAACTGGATCGAGATCCTCGCCCTCGCGCAGCCCTCATTCATCCTCTACGAGGCGACCCTTCCGAACCTAAAGTCCGCAGAATGGGAAGAATGCTTCAACCGCCGGTTTCTGCCCGGGTGGAGGAAGTGGAAGAAGGAGGGTACTTGGAGACAAGGATTCATGAAGTACGTAAGTCGATCTGCGCCCGAATGCCCTCATTCGCACTGACCGGTGGTCGCGCGTACTAAATAGGACACTGTATCGCATATGGCATCGCAGTGTCACATCCTGTACGGTAGATGATGCCTGGACCAAGTCAGCATTCCGAGGCTACCCCCATCCACGCTCGTCTTGAATTGATTTATGAAGGTATATCGTGTTGAACCGCAACGGCACCGCCAACCAGCTCGAGGGTTCGTCCCGGAATTTCAACCCAATTACCATCTTCAATGAGATGAAGTAAATACTCACCGTCCCGCAAGCCACGTCCTAACGCTAAACGAATTTCATTAGACTGCAAAGCAACCTAATGCACCTTGAAACGCGAATACGCGTCCGTCAATAACCGTGCTGGGGTGCATGCCCATTCTGACACGTCTCTTTTGTTTTTCTAGCCCGTTCTTGACCTCGCGGATGTCAGAATCCTCGCATTTGGCACGCTCAACCGACCCAAGAGCTCATTCGCTGTCAACCCCAATGCGCATATATTTCTCCACCCCCCAGGAATCGAGGCGGGCGAAGCGCGCAAAGGTCGCGTCATGCCCCAAATTAGCAACTTCATCGAAGACCACGGCGTCTATCCCATGGCAGAAAAGAACCTAAGTCCCTCTTATTGTGCATATATTTTCTTTTTTTTATATTTCGTCATTCCATGCTGGCCTTGTACTTCGTCGCTGATCGGCTCTTCCGGCTACCGCAGTGCCTAACGAATGCCACATACCGTATACGACATATACGCGCCTCGCGCACCCGCAGCCCGCGTCTGTCCACGCTAATTACCCGTTCTACACCCCGGGAGGTGGCGACCGGCGCTGGGGTGAAGTAGAAGAAGAAGGCCTGCATTGGGTCGGGGGTATGATGTCAGTCACCATTTATTTGTCTACTCCTTCTCGCGTCACAATGTTCCCGTGCTCCTTGTACTCACTGAGGCTCCTTGCTTCTGATGAACAGGATTATCGCCCAGATACTGGGGCCGCCTGTGCATGATGCGGATGGCGCCGCTCCTGGGACGCATCAGTACGCGTCCTTTACTTGGAGCGACTTATGGGCTATTGCTCCGTGGCTAGAGGAAAGGATCACGAGAAAAATAGATGGACCGGGGCTCGGCCATGACTGACCTGGCTATACAAGTGGCTACATGCCAATTGTTGTGCTCATATTGGCCCTTGTCATACGTACTTACATTCACTTTCCCGCCCTCTCCCCCCTTTTTTTTTCTTACAGGTTTTGTCACTTTGCACTGACTTTGTACGAATCCTCTATAAATTGCAAGTCTGATGATCAAGTTACTCTAATGTTCGTCGAGCTCTTTGAGCCACTCAAGCCACTGTCTTCTTGATTACGTTTGCGCTGTAAATACCCTTATACTCAAGTATCCAAATCCCACTGTTCGTCGCAGTTCGTCCCTGTTCCGCGTGCCGGTCAGATTCCAACTAAAGATCCGCCCCCGAGACCACGATAGGGCACCCATCAATCGCCTATATTGCACACGTGGGGGAACAAGATCGGCACATCACCCTAAATCTCGTTCCTTGCTTTGTTCAAGACCAAAATGATCCAGTGAGTGAGCGAAAACATATGAAAACATCATATGTTGGAAATTCAACTTACAATTGTCTGCCTCTCCTAGCCGTCCTTCGCGTCGCTTGTCGCGCTATTTTCGAGCGTCTTTTATTCTTCACGGCAACGTATGTATCTTTTTGGATTGATATAATTTTCTAGGTGTTTCGGTTAGAATGGGGCAGCTTAACGGCTGACCGGGTCAATCGCGCCCTTCCAGTAAGAGCACCGGGTGCGCAACCTCCGCCCGCCCGCGCCAGGGCTCTCGCTTCATCGGAGTCACGAACAATAGCCATTATATGTTACCGACTATGCACGAGTAACGAGCGCGGAGAACGCTCTGCATGCCACTCCCCTCCCGATAAACTTGCCTTCTTTGTCCAGGCCCGAAACTGTTGTGCATGGAGATACAATAGGTTTAAAAAGACGCTATAATTCCCCGTATTTTTCGTCTTTCCCCTGTCCATCCCTCTCCCCTTCCCCTATCCTCTTCCTCCCCCTCTCTGTTCCTCCCCTTCCTTTATTAACAGCGTTGCCGGGCAGCGTCTGAACCTATATATATAACGACGGCATTTTATTCCCTGGAAATGACCAATACTGATACTCGAGTAAGCATCCCCCCTCTCCTGTGGCTGAAGCCTGTTAATAAATATTCCGCCCAGTTCCCCTGCAGCTTTTGCAACAAGACGTTCGGGCGTAAAGCTGACCAGAAGCGTCACGAGCAGGGTTCGAACCATATGAACGTCAAGTAAGGCATTTTCTTCTTTCCAGCAAATAAATTCTTAATGTCTTCTTCTTGCAGACCCTACGCCTGTAAAGAGTGCGGGAAGAGATTCCCCCAGAAGACTGGATTGGAGACGCACAAGAACACACAGTATGGAATTTATTTCAGTCGCTGTCATTTTTCTCTAACTTTTCCTGATTGCGGTTATTAAAGCTCTGGCGAGAAGCCTCACAAATGTCAGCACCCTGGCTGCAATGCTTCGTTTGGAGACCCGTCGTCTCGTGGTCGCCACTACTCTGAGAAACACGATAAAAACAAGAAGCCAATTCCATGCCCTTTCCCGAAGTGCACGACGTACGTAATATTTTCCCTATCCCATTGTCGTCCCGAAAGGGCTAATTCGCTGGATTTTCTTTCTCAGTAAGATCAAGCGTAGATATACGTTCAAGGAACACTTGAGGAATAAGCATAGCTTCGATCGTGTCGGGGCTGAATCTTTCATGCAGAAGTACTTCCCGAAGAAGAGGAGGTCTGGTCGCCATTCGTCTGTCGATGCCGACGATGAGGAGGAAGATGACGACAATTTTTCACCTGCCCCTCTGGTCTGCATGCTGAGCAACGCTAATGAGACGAGTAGGTCTTGCTTCCCGCTATATGGCGCTCCTTCTACTGACGTAAATTATTGCAGATCTCCATGTTCCCCATATTAACGTTCATCCAATGTACTCCGGCGTTGTAACCAACAACTTGATGTCGGATGATTATCCCCCTCCTCCCTATGATAATTACACGACTCTTCAGCAAAACTTCGCGCCATCACGACTCGACATTCAGGCTATATACAGTGGAAGCTTGTTGAGGACGCAGACTCCTTCATCGACCAGCTCTCTTCCGTACCTCTCGTTATCCAGCTCGACATCTCCCTCCGCATCCCCCTCGCCGGCTGGATACAATGACGATCTGGGTTACTTCGACACGTTGATCCCTGACGGCCATTGCTTGTTCAACAATACTGTCGGGATGCATCCTAGCTCATCGTACCAGCATCTGCAGACCACTGGTATCTCCCCCATGCAGTTGCAGGTATCTCCTCTTACCAAGCTTGACGGCCTTTCTCTCAACTTTCTGCCTAATGACTCTGGCCTCCGACAGGATTATCGGGAATCAGAGCACATGTTCGACATCATGACTAACGCGAACATGTTTCACGCACCTGGAGTGTATAGTTCTTACGCATGAGATACATATTTGTAGCCCTACTCCATCTTTTTCACAACATCATTGCGGCGATACCATCTAATTTTCTACTTCTCAGTACGTCCCTCTTTTCGACCGATGGTTTACTTGTGGTCTATCTAAACTTGGTTCAGCCATATACGTTCTTTTTCATGATACTACCTAATCTGTACAACATATCATACCTCTACCTAATACGAATCTATGGCTAGTCTGTGACTAGTACGAACGCATAGGAATAAGAGATACTAGTTGCAATTGATGAGAAGAATGAAGAACAAAATACGAGAGTGTGACTGGGCGACTATACATAGTGCACGTGCGCATATTCGGCAAACTAGCGATCTCAAGGTTGTCAAAAATATTTGAGCAGACTGCCATAGCCACTCGCCATCTCCTTGTCCTCTCAAGTCTCATCATTTCTCCTCTTCCCACCTTCTTTTCTCCTCGTGGCACTGGGGGCGCATATCGTATCCATATGCCAGCCTGTCCTTCGCTTTAGCCGCCATCTCTTCACTGCCGTTCCTCGCCCTAGAGTAACCATGCTTGCTATGCCTCTCATACCCGTGTCGCCATTCTCTACCCAGCATACTTCGGAGGACCCGGCGCGTTATCGGCCGTCTAGAGATTTAGAGACTTTCAATAGCCTGCTACCACCTCCAATTGAATTCGTAGAAGGGTCATCATCTGGGGCGTTAGCTGTGGCGGAAGGCAAATATGAGCCTATTAATGCTGCTCCAAAGGTCACAAAACCTGAAGTGCGACACTCTTTTACATCTCCTTTTTGTTGTAATCTTACCTGTTATTTTAGTCCTCCGAATCCTCCAGGAACTCTGCTCCAACGCCCGCCAAACCAACTCCCGCACCCGCAAAGCCCGCTAACGCCAAGGGTGCTTCTTTATATCCAGGAGGGATAGATATTACATGGCCTCAGTCATACACTCGTGGTTCTGGTCTCTACAATACCGGCAACACGTGCTTTCTCAACAGTGTTCTGCAATGTCTTCTCCATACGCCACCCCTTCTCCGCATTCTCATCACCCACAGCAAAGATTCATGTAAGTCTCACGACTAGCACCCCCAAATCTCATAGACTGACAATCTCTCTAGGTCGCGTCGAAAAGGGCTTCTGCATGAGCTGTAGTTTACGACAAGTAGCTACGCAGGCTCATGGTTCTAAGCAAGCATTCTCGCCTTCCCCCATAACTAACAGGTTGCAAAGTACGGACATATTTTCTAGAAATGCAACCTAAGCTCATGCTCCACTGTAGCTATCGCGAAGGATATGCGGAGAGGTCGGCAGGAAGACTCACACGAGTTTCTTCGCTACGCAATCGACGCTCTCCAAAAGTCATGTCTTGCTGGTTATCCACCGTGCGTCTCGCATTCTATCATTCGATTTGTCTCACCCACTGGCCCTTTGTAGAAAAATTGAGCCAAAGCTTGCAGAAACCACATGGGTGCATAAAATCTTTGGCGGTAGATTACGGTCGCGAGTGACTTGCCACGACTGCGGATACAACAGCGACACCTTCGATCGAATACTCGACCTTAGTTTGGATATTGTGAAGTGCAACACATTAAAAGATGCGCTCCGCAAGTTTATCGCCATCGACTACCTCAAGGGCAGTGATAAATATAAGTGTGAAAAGTGGGTAACAGTTGGATTTGTTATTCAGTTCATGTGCCAACCTAATGTATTGCAGATGCAAGAAGCCAGTCGTGGCTGAAAAACGATTTACCATACATGATGCGCCCATGGTCTTGACCGTACATCTCAAGCGGTTTTCGCCATCTGGAAGAAAAATTGCTCACCATGTCGAATACGATGAACACCTGCCATTGCACCACTACATGAGTGAAGGTCAATTTGGGCCTTCATATTCGTTATATGGGGTGATCTGCCACGCCGGTAGTGGACCCAACTCGGGACATTACTATGCCTTCGTCAAGAGCGCAGATGGGCGTTGGTGGGAGATGAATGACGAATCTGTGACGTCTGTGAGAGGACCACCGACGAGTGAGAAGTTCGCGTATATCCTCTTCTATATGCGAACGAAAGGGCAGGGATTGGAGGCAGCTGTCAAGTCTGCAGTCTCTACGCAGACGAACGGCTTAACGGCGGGGATGAAGAAGCGCAAGGAGAGGGAGAATGATGACGACGGAGAGGACAAAGGAGAAAAGGTCTTGAAGCCCATTACTGGGCCGCTGCTTCCATCAGCGACAATTATCGAGAGCAAGCCTGACTTGAAGCGACAACGAGTAGACGGCGCTGATCCCCAGGCTGCAAAGATCAAGGCTAAGATCGATGCGGCTGCTCAGAAAGCAAAGGGGGCACTCGCTAGTCTGACGGGCTATGAGTCGGAAAGTGGGGGCGAGGAGAAGAGTGCTGGGAAGGAGAAAGAAAGGTCGAAGGACGAGAGCGACGCGGCATCTACTCACCAGACTAATGGGGTGAAAGAGGAATCATCATCTCCACCTTCCGAATCATCTCCCTTGCCACCTGTGCCCGCTGCCCTCGCCGCGCCGATACCTGCTTCGAGTTTCTATGCCGCATCGTCCGCTAAAAAGCGGAGAGCGTCAGAAAACGACGACTACAAGAAGAATGCGCGACAACGGTTACCCAACCAGAGCACTACAAATGGTTATCATACCAAACCCATGATTCGCGATAGATACGACCCCTTCAAGAACCTGCCGACTTATGGGAAGAAACGCGGGAATCGGAGGGCGTTTGGCGTTTAACGAGTGCCTCTTGCATGTGCTTCATGAACGCTGATGATTTGTGCATCATGGTTAGCTTTATTCTTTTATCGTACCCACCTGGACGAATTAGCATCCAGCATGCTATCCGACTATTATAATTTATGCGATATTGGTGTACGGCTAAAGTACCAAAGGTTATAACTGTATGGATATTTAAGAGATTACAACTTGGACTTTAGCTTATTGGTGAAGGTTTTGGCCTTCTCCTCATCGCCATCCTCCCACCACACAACAGTCACGGTAACATCGTCTCTGTAACGCCTAGAATACGGGGGAGGAATGCTGAGCACCCTGCGGAGACTTGTTTCGTCCCCTCCACCGAATGCATTCCGGATTAAGTGAGCGCTGACGTTGTCATCTGCGAACGCCCAAGAGCCTTCGATTTTTTTGTCCTTTTTATCCTTGCCTTCCACACCAGCTGCACCAGACGTGGTAGGAACCAGAGAAGGAAGCTGGGCTTTAGGAATTGTTCCTTTCAGTCCAGCGAGGTGACCACCGACTAAACTAACGACTTCATCGTTGCTGCATTCAAAATGAATAGATCAGTATCACCACAGGTCCTGAGAACATTGCATTGCATACTGACCTCAATTGATCCCACAAACCGTCCGTAGCGAGGACCAAAAAGCGAATAGCCTTCTCGGGAGACTCCTCAGCTGAAGGGAAAGATAGCTTACGGTGAGTGA
This sequence comes from Nidula niveotomentosa, assembly GCA_036937135.1. Taxonomy (NCBI): domain Eukaryota; kingdom Fungi; phylum Basidiomycota; class Agaricomycetes; order Agaricales; family Nidulariaceae; genus Nidula; species Nidula niveotomentosa. The sequence goes on from JASFDE010000006.1 coordinate 26,056, forward strand.
CAACTGGTGTTGCGATCACATACGGTGGCGTCTTGAATAGTGAGGGGGGAGGGCGTAATGGCTTGTTGTTTCCAAGCATGAAAGCTTGGTTCAGCCTAAAAGTAGGAAAAAAACAAGGTGGGAAACATGCATTTGTAGTATTCCAAAAATGACTCACGTTTCTTGCACGGCACGAGGCCATTTATACCGGGCGTCACCGAATGCGCGCGAGGGCTCAAGGCCTCCGAGAACACGTCCGTTTCTGATCACATCTTCTGCCTCGTCTTTGGGGTGTTCCGATCGTACCCTGACATGAGGGTAAGGCATCTGCCGTGTAACTCAGTGTAAAGGACGCACCGTGCAAGTTCAGAAGGATTGCGGCCAGTTTGATCTTCTGTGAGGACTTCTACACGCCACTGGCCTTTGCCGTCTTGTGTTGGCTCCCAGACACCCGCAACTGCCCGACTGTCGCCGGTACATGCGACATATAGATTACGGTGTGCCGTATCGAACACGGCCATCAGCGCGCAACTACCTGCACAAAGGATCTTCCAGACATGTGTTGAATGGAATTTACGACGGCTTACCGGAAATTGCTGGTAGCATTGTCGGCAAAGCCAAAGGATGCTCGCTGAGATCTGGAATAACCTTATTCTTCTTCGACACTTCATCCAGATTGTTTGCGAGCACCCGCAGGGGTGCATTGAGGAGTTCCGAGTCGAGTTTGGTGAAGGCAGTCTTAATGGCAAGTGATACCAATTGAGGGTCAGCATCAAGTGGTTTATCACTTGCTGGCGAAGGTGATGACCAAACAAGGGATTTGATGTTGTCGAGAATACCTGGTTTAGATGAAGCAGGAATCGGAAGAAGTGAGGATAATTCGAGGGCCACCGCGTTGATGAGAATTCGGGAGAGTAGCTGAGATGTTTGGTATCCGCCATGACCATCCATGACAGTAAAGAAAAGAAATTCGCCTGGTGCCGACGGGTCTGACTCGTCTCGTGCGACAATTTGGCTGGCGTTGGCATCTTCAATAGGGTCGTTCGAAGCAAGAGCAGCAGTCGCGTATCGCCACATGACGCCGCCAGGATTGGAATGGCTCTGAAGCGTTGCGTATTCTCTAATACGAGCTTCCAGTGTCTTCAACGGAAGGATTGGTATAGTTCGGGTAGACATTTCGGCCTTTCCCTCGGCGTTTCTGACACGAATTGGGAGTTCGAATGTCGGCTTGCCGTAGTATGTCCTGTAATATAGATATGCAGGTGTCCCGACAACAACTGCTGCAGCAACAGGCTTCCACGCGCGTCGTAACATGCCCAACTTCTGAAGCGTCCGTGCAGATGAGAGGTCGGAATGAAGCGCGCTGAGTGATGCGAGGCTCAGCAAAAGATTCTAACGAATCTATAGCATGAGCTAGAAGCTGAATTTATTTCGTATTAGTTGAATATTATATGGTGGACATACCAAAGGTGTAGGACGCCAATGTGCACTGCCAAGATTGGAGTAGTTTCGTGAGCGTGGAGCGTGAGAGTCACTGCCAGACGCGCAACAAGCGGCTTCTCACGTGATTTGTGGCTGGCTGCTCGATTTGGAGATTTTGACTCGGTTGATTTCTGTCGCACTGTCGCAGGTCCAGCGTCCGAGACGTCTGAGCCGCATTGTCCGTATTTCAACATCGTTCTTTGTCTCGTTTCCCCAAAAGAGTCCCCATCAACCCCCAAGTGGATCCATCGTGAACAACCCCCCGTTTGTACCAGACCAGCTCGCCTGTGAGTCCCGAACGATGGCTCAACAGCCCGCCTCGTCATATCAGCAAAGGGTCCAGCTGCAAGCGGACGAAGCTGTACCAGTGTCCTCGAACGCCCCTCCTGCAAATCAATCAGTGAGTTTGGCACCGATAGCGAGGGCAATGCGTCCTCCAAGTAACCCTATTTTTGACTATTGTGTCAAGTCTTCAATTCCTGAAGAGGTAACTTCAGCATCCTCCGCCTCCACTTCCCAAGCCCCAACTCCCAATTCACTTGCAACATCCAAACCTCCTGCCTCCTCAAAACCAGTTTCGTCTGCAGCAAGACGCGGAACAGGGCAGCCCACCGTTGCGGGACTAGCAAGACTCGGCATAAAAGTTAGAGACTTTGGTTATGAGAACCCATTGCCGCCCGTAGTAGGCTTTCGGCGCCAACAAATCCAACCAGACCCAGCGACATATTTCAAACGCCATAGAGAAGATGAAAATGACCCGTTGTCGGAGAGCAGTCAAGACCAAGGCGGTGCGAAGAAGGCGAAGATGGAGCGTACAGTCACAGAGCCATTTATCGAAGACTCGAGTTCACAGACACAAACTATGGGCCGAAGATATGAAAACCTCAATACATACGATCTACATGGACGTCTAGAGGCGCTCAACTCGCAGCCAAACGGCCCTTCTCCATCATCCAGCTCACAGCCCCCGCCTCCACTCGTCGAGTCGCAGGGATCTGAGCCATACGTCAACACCCCCCTCGTGACACCGAATGGTTCACTGCAGTGGAAAGGCGCTGACGATATGCCTGCATTGCAACTCGATTCCGAGTCGCAGGCTGTGGCCCCTGAAGTCGTATCTTATTCGCAGCTGGGGTTCTCGCAGGTGGATGAGCCCTCCCAGCGCGAAGTGACTCCCACCCCGTCATCCCCTCTTACTGAGCCGCCATCGTCGCTCATTTTCCCGCCGCGGGCCGCTTCCCCAGCCCCGGCAGCGGGTCCCTCCGCTAGGCGCCGCGCCGACCCCACTACCCCATCCGTCATCTCCCACACCTCCAGCTTCTCGCATGCCGTAACCCCTCCCATCACCACCTCCCGCTATCAGCTACGTGAGCGCCGTGCTGTTTCATCCACTCACGAATCTCCTGCGGCCACGACTTCGCGAGCACGTGCTGTTCGTTCGCATGCGCTGCCCCGCTCCCCTGCATTCTCGAAGCAGTCCATGCACTCACAGAGGAAGTCCAGCGGTGGAGTTTCTCCGAGCACCCGTGTTCTCCGCAAGCGGACTGTATCAGACGCGAGAGATAAACGGGTGCTTACCTAGTCCATGTAGCGTCGACCTATTATTTCCTTCTCATTCACGGGGACTGTACCAGTACACAGCGGTGTAATTCTTCTTGCACGCTTCAGCTCGAGCTTTGGTCCTTCTAGGGCTACGATCATATGTAATACATACTACTGTACGACCACCTCTCGTTCTGCTGTCACTATTATTTCCTTCATCGATCATTATTAACCTTCATTTTCATTGCTACCTATCCTTTGTTGTCTTTGGGCTGGAGGCCATATTACTTCATACACATGCACATGGCAGATATTACGGTACAGCTGGCCATCTTGTTATTATACGCATTGTAACAACACCCAACACTTTACGAGATAAATTCAAATTCAAATGTCACTCAAATTCTTCGGCGGTGTGTAGTTTATAAATCTGCTTACGGCTTTTCTGCATCTTGTCGACAACATGAATTCTTCATAATTCCTACTTCCCTTCATCCCCTGGTGACCATCTTTAGGTCTACTTTTTCCTTTTCAGACAAGCTTCGAAAGCTGATGTTTGGAAAGTTCCTGTTCGTGATTTCCGAATTGTGCTAGACGTTTGGGAACAAACACTATATGAATAGCAACACCTTTCAATCAGGACATCACAGGTACGTCAGTTGTTCACGGTCATTTCCCGCGAGCCGTTCTTTCAAGATCTATGGGATCTGAGAAGGGGAGCATATAGACAAGTACCACCGCGAAATAGGCCTAGAGCTGACGGCAACCCAGATTATTGTGTAAGCTGAGGACTTTATGCTTTCTAATGAGCCCGATTATGCACTACGTCAAGGCGAACGTGTGCCGATAAGCACCTCATGCGTCTCACGTTGGCATCACTGGAGGAGTTGCCAGTGAAGGGTATCCGTTCCGAAGCGCAGCGACGAAAGACCCGTAATGCCATGTACGGAGAAATTGGATGAGGACCGGTGGGAAGCGTCCCCTTTATATCCCGCCATCGAAGACTTTGTGGCGCAAGGGTGCTGAAGCGCTTGCTATTCGGGGCGTGGCAGTAAGTCAGTTGCATGCAGGAAGGGGGGCTTTGAAAGAAAATGCAACAAATTGACAAGGCGTGGAGGGCTCGCGAAAAAAGCATGCCGCCGGCTCGTAATAAAGCTCATGGCAGCCTATAAGCTCGCGGGAGACGACTGCGGAGAAACATATTGAAGATCCAGACCACTGGAAGCCTTCCTGCGATGTACATATGGGATTTAAGCGGAGGGCCGACGGTGTGCGAGGTATGAGGGTACAGATCAACTTTGTTTCTCCCGCGGTTCAGCAGACCAGGTGGAACTACAGTCGGCGATAGTGGATGTTCTGCAGCATTGCAAGAGAAGGCATGTATTGAATGAATGTATCGGACGAAGTACATATTAGTCCATCTATCATTGACATCGGCCGCGGACATCCGCCCACCACAAGAAGAGTCTGGAGGGTAGAGAATCTTCTAGACAGTGATCATGCTTATGTTCTACATTCAGTGGGAAACGAAAAAGTGACGATGGAAGCAAATCACCGTCGGCAGTAAATTTAGCACCTACGTTGCATGAGGTTCCCCGCGTCCTCGAGAATCCCTAGAGAGCTGCAAATAGAACAGTGCCTTTCTGGATTAGGACGAAGTCCGAGTCGGTGAAGTTGAGAAGTACAAGCTGTACGGTAAGCTGGTGTTGTAGATTATAGGTTATGAATATGGAGGAGCAGAATGATGGTGTGGTGAGTGAATGGAAGCCTCTGACGTTGGAGCGATGGTGTCAGAATATTGGAGAAACCAAATCGCGAATGGTTCCCCCAAGAGCCTGAGGGAGTTCGTAGGTGAAGACGTGTGTTCATCTGAGAATACAGGGCAGTGGGGCGAATTCACTTCCGCGCTGTACCGAGATGGGTCAAAAAATAGACATGGAATCTAGCACCGGCTCGACATTCAGCCATGCTGACGTACCAAAAGCCCTTCAAGATCCAAGGGAAAACAAATATAATCCTGAAGCTATCCTGCAAATCATGGAATATCAGAAAAGCGTGTCCAGGTCACCCCTGCAGAGAATAAACGACTATTTTCAAACAGAAAACGTCGATTGTCAAAATCGCGCTGGTATTCTGAGAGAAGGGCGCCAAATTTAAAAATTCCAAGGGCACATAAGGTTAATGGGCTTTTAGTAGCCTTTTGTGGGTGATATTCACATGTGGGGAAATAAGTGACCTATCAATTTGAGCGCATTGATGCTGATCCGCAGGCAAGTCGTGAGCGCGTGTAAGAAAAAGGGCTCGGCGGGCGGCAGGTGTGTGTGTGTGTAACATGCACTGACGGAGCGTTAGGATGGAATACACGCAGGTGGTGTTCTTCTAGGGTCTGGAGATGTAACTGCCCCACTGTGCTGGCCGTGGAAGCTCAGCAAGTCCAGGGAGACTATGGCTTTAAGGGGACCACATGTCAATCACCTGCAAAGGAAGGACGGTCATATGGGCGCGGAAGAAGATGAGGATGGACAAAGCCTCATGAGAAAATGAAATTGGTGGCTGGAGGCATCTGCTTGCAGGGAGCACCATGACCATGGGGCAGAACCGCTGAGTTGAATTTTCGAAGGTTACCGTCCGTTACACTAGGCCGGCGCATTAGTGAATATTGAACCCAGCAAATATAGATTTGGATTCTGTCCCTGCGTATACCTTGAGCGGAGTTGGTAGAAGACGGTGCCCGAACCCATCTAAGAAGTATCCCTTGAACGCTGTAGGCGATGAACTCCTATGACCGCAGACCTCAGGAAAGCAGATCTCGAGTACTATTTTATTAATAAAAGTAAGTTTGACGAAATGAATGGCCTGGCTTAAAATCAATCGATCAGGATTGAGTCCCAGCGACATCAGTGATCAGAAATGAAGATAACGCGCCAACTCTCGGTGTGCCTTTTACCAACTAGAATTTAGTTGATTTAGCGTACCATGATAACGGAATCAAATTGCCGGAAGCAGTAAACGGCAGCTCGGAGTTGTGGTGGTGGTTATCCTGGAGCAGTTTCCGTCAAAGTGAAGCAATTCTCTGAGAGGGAGCGAGGTATCCGGAAGACTCTGAGCACTAGAATGATTGGCGAAAGGACTGCGTAATGAATAGAGGAAGATACGAAGGCAAGGACGAGGACTACGAGTTGACTATGATTCGCTCGCTTGGGTAAAATGATCGATCGTCGATGGGGTGCTGAGTGCAGCAGGAACTTCCTGACAGGAAAGACCTTGCGATTCGCTACGAAGCTTGGGACAGAGTTCTGATGTGTGGGCGTGTACCCTGGAGGTTCAGGTGATCAGCGGATGAAAGCCAGATTGAAGACCAGCGATAGAGAATACATTGGAAAAGGATAGATGGCGATGAGATGAATGCGACGGGGGTGAGTGGAGTCGACAAGGAAGAGGACGTAAGGGATACCTGGGCAGGAGATGGTTGTCAAGCACCCCAGATGACTAACGAACAGAAGTGAGAACAGAGGAGGAGGAGTGGTCAAGCTTCGAGTTCGGGACTCGGACGGAGTGACGGAGGAAGACAGCCCCAGAGAGGCAATGATCGGGAACCGGACCGTGGGATCAGGGGGACGAGATCTGATCTGATGGGATCTCGATAGTTTTGCGTGAACTTTGCAATCTCTCTACGGTGGGCTGAATGACTACATAGGCTCGGACTCTTATGTCCTGCCCAGGTCCTACCTTCTCTCCATACTCATCCCTCCCTCCTACATGCAAGTCACCATTTCCCTGCTCCCCGTATCCCTTTCTCTCGTCCACATCCCCCGTGCCCGCCTCGCGGGCCTCTCCCATCCCATCCTCCGCCAGATCCTCCAGCCCAGCCCCGCCTTCCTCAACATCACTTGCAATGAAATAGAGCTCAGTCTCTTTGCGGAGCACCACGCTCTCCGCCATTTCGAGCCCATCGCGCGCAAGGATCGCCAGAGAAAGCGATCCCACTCGGGTTCCTCGTCCTACCGCAAGGGCGCCGCCCCCGTCCATGGCGAGCTCGAGCCTGTCGAGATATCCTACGAGAAATGGAGTGTTCTCCAAATAGACTCCCATAGCGATCAAATAGGTGCGTCACCGCTTTCGTCGTGAATAACCTATGACCTTCTGATACCCATCGCCCAACTTAGACACATCTGGCGCGCGTGTCCACGAGCTATCTGCCCCCTTAGCTGCGGCCGGTATTTCAATCATGTACCAATCATCCTACATGAGTGACTTTATCTTCGTTCGTAGACCACCTCTTTTTTCCCTGCAATGTTATTTATAGACATGTCTCAGGTCAAGGAGTCACGTTTGCAAGAAGCCATGAACTTATTCGCGTCGGCCGGATTCCTTCTCTACTCGTCCGACTCCAACCTATTGACAAACCACCCCAATTCTCCGCTGCTCTCACCTGCAAGTGATGATCACGCATCCGTCATTGACATCACTTCTGTATCATCCTCTAACACCGGTGCGGTCCTCACACGTTCGAGGAGCAGCACAGATACGTCCCTGTCCTCTATCCGCTCCCAGCTTCCCAATGCCGCCACGGTCGAAGCGGAGAGACTCTCGCCCGTCCAGTTAGATGAGACTCCCAATGCGGGCCAGGCTTCCCCGCGACATAAATCGCATTCTCCGACATCAGGGGAGGTCCATGTACTCAATCCGGATCTGGCATGCATCGGTCTCTCGGAGGAATTCGGCGTCGATCACTGGGGCTTGAAGATCGTCAAGCTCGTCGCGTTTCCAGACCTGATCCCGCCTACTAGTGCGAAAAAGGGTCCCAATCGCGAGCCGTCGGACGACTACTCCGGTTCTCACTCAACACTGTTCGAGTCCATCTCACCTGTATTGATGTGTGAGCGATCCAATTCAGACTCGGATTCCTCTTCATCCTCAAGCGACGATGACGGGTACTTCTCGCATTCCCCGCAGCCGAGCCAATCTACTTCCTCCCTCATGACCTCCGCCTCCCGCTCCTACACCGACCTCTCAAGTCCGACGACCAACTCGCATTTCAAGCCCCCGTCAAAACACCTCGTCGCGTCTGTATCTCCTCTGTCGTCCATCCATCCATCTGGATCTGGTCTTAGTCTGAGTGTCTTAACGAACACAAGGCGGTTCCCCTCCCCGCTAAAACGGGAATCCCGCGTGCCGTTTTTCAGCTTTACGCGCACGCCGGAAGGGTCTTCCCTCACTGCGGACGTGCATCTTCTTGCTACGCTGTTCCCGCCGCACGAGAGACACATGGTTATCTGCAGTGGCGAATTGGATGCTGCAGATGAACGACTCCAGAGGGAGTCCTCGGACGAAGAATATGACATTGATGATTCCTATCCTCAAGGCAACGCTTTGAAGTGCCTGCAAATTGATTTACGGCGGTTTGGCCTCGGTTCGTTGGTTTTTCTTCTTTTCAATTTCTCAAAAATGACGTCTAATTTACTTCTAGACAAGCATGGCCTTGTGAACCGATTCTCGCGAGTGCTTGAGGAGAACGGGATAAACCACATGTACAGTTCTACATTTAAAACAGCTAACTTGCTGGTAAGTGATTTCTCGAATTCTAATTCTACTCTATTTCTAACCCACCCCTGAAGGTCGACAAAAAGCACGCAGTTCGTGCCCAGTCCCTGCTTCGTGCCTGTTGAAGCAGCTGTGCAGCCTCTTTGGCACCTATTTATTTACTGGCACTATCCTGCGAACTTCGCCACCCCGCTCCGACTTCCTCAAGCACGCCATCCCCCTGCAACCCACCTCTCTGGCTCAGCCGTCAGATAACTCGCTTCCCTCCTGGGTGTCAACTTTTATACCCACCCCCATTCTTGCCTCCGCGTCACTGGTTGAAAACGTAAAAACGTAGATCCCAGAGAAAGATGAAGTGTATGTCCGTCACGCGCTCTTATATACCCCACCCCACCACCATCTTCGTCTTCACTTCCTCTGCCGGCACCCACCCCCCATTTCACGGACAGCCCATCCCATTCCAGACACAATCGTACTTTACCCGGCTCCCAAGCCTGTAATGCCGTTACTCTACACCCATCCACGCCGGGATGACACTTCGGAAGCGCGCCATGCCCTCTTCTTGATTTCATTTCGCTTACTTATCACCTTTTGCCCCTTCATTCATTGATTTTCGACCTACTTTATTTCCTTTGCATGTGCCTTTCTTCATATTTTCATGCTATTCCCCTCTCATCCTTCACGCACATATATGATCATTGGACCCATACACACCTGCAACGCTTCTTATATCCACAGTACATTCTGCAATACCCCCCATCACCTACCTGATCAGCCACATGTATCACCCCCCGAATCAGCTTCGTTCGATGCTTCCTGTTTGCCTATTACCTACACACGACACCCCACGCTATATTGTAAACGGGGGTTGTAGCGAGATAGATTATGTTTGCAATTAGCTTGTATCCCTACACACAACTATACTATTTTTGTATATTGCTAATCTCGACGATATGGGCGTCAACGCATTCATTGACTCGTCGATGGTCGTCTTGGACTCGGGAATTATCGGCCGCGGACGCGGCTTATTCTGTCCGCCGAATTCGATTGTGCCTCGAGCCCATTGATAGACTTTACAAGTTCGTATGCATGTGGGTAGTCATCGCGTAAAATCTTCTTCTCTCGAATTCTCCCCCGTGAAGCAGCCCTACAAGATTAATGAATGGTCCTTGAAATAACATTAATCACTAAATGATTCGCTTACAGATGTCTACTTGCTCAATATTCAACCCGAGCCCGCATGTCAATCATACATATCACGACTTACGGGTAGCGATACGGATTGCCGCCGTTGATAAAATACTTATTTCCTATGTGCATCCATGTGAAAGGATCATGGATGATATCTACGCGAAAGGTGTGAGCGGTAGACCGCGCGCATCCATTCCCGCAACAGCCCAAATGCTGGGTAGCCGGGCTGAGCCATATCAAATGCTAGCGACTAACGACAAAGCCAGGATGATTCATGATGGATTGCAATCGAGAAAACTGAACAACTAGTAGCTACACAACAGCCGAAATGGTAGAAGTACACAGATGCGAATTATGCAAACATGGAGAATAGATATGTATAGTAATCGTATGGTATATGGGAGGCTAGGGTATAAAATAATACGTGCAAAAGCGCGCGATAGAGTACAGAAAAAGTGAGGGATGGAAGAAAGCGCAGCTCTCACCCAACCGTCGAAGTTGATGCGCGGGAGGCAATGTTTTGGTACCATTCATCGAATTCAGGAAGATCCTCCTCTACCTCTTCATCTTCATCGAAAATTGAATATCCAGTTCGGGCGAAACCCGATGAGCAGCTACCGCGTGCCGCGGCATACAGATTGGGCACCTTCAAAGGATGATCTAGAGACTCGAGGATGTCGGAAATGTAGTCATCTAGATCTTCAGGGCTCGTATTCCGGACAGAGAAAAAGTCTCCGTGCTCTGCACCGATACATACAGGGGTTTCAGGACCAGGTGATCCGGGAGGCGATAGACTATCGGGATCGGACAGATCGTCAGGAAGATCGTCCGCAGACGGATGAGACTCTGCTGTATCCTCTGCAGACGAATAGAACTCGGTCTCGTGTACATGCCAGCTCAAGGCTACTGGAGGAGTGGTCATGTTGATGTAGCGAACGGGACGGAACGGTACTGTGAGGAAATGCCCAAACCCAGCATCCTGCGGATCATTGGTAGCGTTTTGCCAGGCCGTCCAAGGATTTTCCGGAGGAGGTGAGCTTATTAAGATGTGCGGAACAGTACAGGGATTGGGCGAGTCTATTATCATTGTCCCGGGTATTCTTCTGCTGGCCGAGAGGACAAGCTAGAAAGGTATTTCGTAAGGACTGTGCACCGGTAACCAGAATGGAATAGCTTACTTCTGCAGGATCTATCCAACGGAATGGTTTCTCAATAGAAGAAAGATACTTGGGCGAATCATAATATTCCCGGAAAGAAGATGCTAGCGAGCTTGCAGCGAATGCCTACAGTATCGATAAGCTCTAAGTCGAAAACATATCCATAAAATGACTTACTGCTGCCTTCAGCTGGTGCTTCCGTACGGCTATTACCACGTAGTACATGCACAATCGCTCGTTTGACGTCTCTTCAACCTAGAAAATACCTCGAGTGAGTACAAGTTGTGATATTGAACGAAAATACACCTACATAACGATCAAATCGTGACGGACTAAAATGGAGCCGTGTTGTCAATGCAGATGTCTCGAGAGAGGGTGTACTTTTGATCATCGATGGCTTTGGCAGGCCATTATGGATCGTAGAATCGAAGGGTGGGGCACCGAGCATGCGAGGCAAACGCGTTATGGACACATCAGAAGGAGGAACCATAAGGAAACCAGGCCATTGCGGATCGACACGATTACGCCAAGGAATATAAAAATCTTCGCTAGATTCCTCGGGTGTGCTGATGACAATGTGCGGGGCTATGTGCGGTTGCAGTGAATCCAGTACTATGTCTCTTCGAGCATAATGATGTCGAAGAATTTCCTAAATCTGAATATTAGAATGTACAATTGAATCGGAGGCGCGTGCTACTCACATCGTCGTGTGCCTTGTCCCAGTTATCCAAGAAGCACTCTTCAGCAGCAGTATTTGGTATATCGAGAACCTGAAAAGGGGTGAGCAGGATTGCGCAGAGGACTTTGAACGACGTACCATGACATGAGAGTAACTGAAGTCTGAAGTGCCTTCAAAACCACTTACTTCAAGACGCTGAGGCTGCTGGTTGTCTTCGCATGGCGGCCTCATGGCCGAGTGCTGTTGGCATGAGGCAGAAATGAAGACCCCCGGTGCTATCTCAAGCGCTGTTATACTTCTGGAGCGGGGAGAGCTGGCGCTTTGACGTCGCGTCCCAATGTATCCGCGTTGTGGGGCTTCGTTCAAACTTGTATCCACTGCTGGTGGCGGATCAGGCTGCTCGTGTGACGGCTAAGGATGACGCGGTCAAATATTGTAGATTTCACGGTGTATGCAACATACATCATTTTTATCGTTTGCACTGGGTAGCACGGATGGTAGATAAATATTGCGAGGGCGGTGTGGTTCAGGCGTGGATGGTCGAGTTGACAAAGTTGAGGATTCGGCGGGTGATGAGGACGACCACGTGATTGAATGACGTTCGCGACGGCGGAGGCGACGCTTCTGTTCCTGATTCGGAGATGGGCCAGAATCGATGTGCTCGCGCGTCTCATTTGCATTTCGTGAAGGAGAAATAGGGGGGATCTCGAGGGAAAGGGATGGGCGAATGCTGAAGGAGACCATTTTGTGGCTTTTCGATTTGCAGGTGCTGTATAGCCCCGCTAGGCAGAGAATTCGATAATGAGTCAAGCTAGTCAGGGAGTGGGGATTGTTTGAAAGGCGGGAGGGCGGACGGAGGGTTATATAGGGTTTGGATGGGAGAGCGGAAGATAGTCAGCGGGAGTCAACAGCGTGTCTCAGATCGTTATATAGTGTGGCCCGGTCGCGTTACCGCCTTTTGTAGTCGCGATCGGTGGCCCAGAGGACTGTGCTGATCAAAGACATAACCAGTCTGGCACCGATCCCGCTTCGGGCTCGACCACAGGACAATGGCGGCCACACCACGCATACTGCAGCCTACAGCCTATAGTAACAGCCTGCAACAGCGGCTGGACCCACCTGACCAAGCGCTTACTACTAGCATAACAACAGCTGAAATACCTTTGTATCTCACAACCGTGACTTGGCAACATTGGCACTCTACACTCGAGCTCCTGTTTGGTTAAATAACTTCATGCAACGGCCCATTCTGAATCGACAGAACGAGAGCCAGAATAGATTTTCCTTACTATTGATAAATTGTAGTCACCCAGCATCCCTGGGTTACTGGCACATCTTTCATGGACATGCACTAGAAAGACAACCAGGTTCGAGCGTAACAACAACCCTTCAATCCTCCTTCGAAATGCTTGCAACGGGACCTTCATCTTCTCTGCCACCGCTAATCTTTTCAAAATGGGCCATAGTGTAGTCAGAAGCTGTGATCTAAACAAATGGGACATTGAGAACTGCACACAAATACTTATGGTGACATTATAACTCACCCAATGAATGAAGTCCTTGAGGAAGCTTGGTAAAAGCCTTAGAAGTGGCATGAAATGGCCATACAGGGGAACCATAATCTCTTGTGAATGTCTCTCATCCAAGGCTTGGATGATCCGCTTTACGACCGTTACAGGCTGCACCGAGGGAAGGAAAAACTTGAATATCGAAGACTTCGGGAAGTCAATCTTCGCGAACATCGGAGTGAGAATGTGCCCAGGACAAATGAGGGTAGTTCGAATATTCGGGCATTTATAACTATGGAAACATATTATGATTTTATGCAATAAATATAGTTCCAAGAACTTACAATTTGTCGAGTTCATAACGAAGGGAGTCGTTGAGGGAAATGATAGCTGCCTTGGATGCATTGTAGTCCGCTGCGAGAATAAATTGTTACTAATTTTATTCATTAAAAGAAATTCCAACGTATCCTAACTCATTTGGGGAATCCCGACGAAACCCAGGACAGATGAGACCGTGACCTAGAAAGCATATTGTAAGAAAATTCTTAGGAATGTCATAAGAAACTCGACGTACAATATGACCTGATTTATTTTCGATCATCCCAGGAAGGAATGCTTTCAGAGTCCACCAGTGAGCCAGCGTATTCACCCCGAAAGTCCTAGTGATAGATTATTAATCACGCCAATTCCTGGATGTAAGGGAGGGACTCGGAGCTTACTGTTGCACATCCCGGGGGGATAATTCAAGAATGGGCTTGCCTTGAACGACGCCGGCGTTGTTCACTAGAATGGTCGGTTGGCCGATCTGTCTTCGGATTAGAACAGGGAAGGTTGCGAGAAAGAGCGCGATATTTTTACCTCCTCGATGATTGTCTTCGCGACAGCCTCTACTTCCTCCCAATTTGACACGTCACACTTATAATACGCGATATTATCTATTTTGTAACGGTATCAACATTCAGAGCTCGATCTGGTGAGTATGGTAACACTCACAGTTCTCTGTCTCGATTGGCTTGACATCGAGAACGACGACAGTCACGTTACGAACAGCTAGAGTGTTAGCTAGGAGTTCTCCAACACCGGAAGCGCCTAAGAAAACGTCAGCGATTTACAAAGAGAAAGGAACGCGAAGGTGCAGACCTCCTGTCACTACGACAATCTGCCGACCCCAGTCAAGAGGGCCGGGTCCAAACAATAAGCTTCCTTGGTTACGGTATAGTCTCGAGTACCATTTAGTGAACCCTTCGGAATGTCAGCGTAGAGTAACTTTCAAGCCAGTAAACTATACTCACAGAAGAGTGATATCACGACATAGTAGATGGAGGAGCCCACGATTATCGGGTCGGTAAATTTGGCGCCTTGGAAGATGTAAAAGACAGGGATAAAGAATACAAAGAATGGACCTGGCAAAGCAAACGATTAGGCCAATGGGTATAATCTATGCGTAACCACATACTGAAAGCTGTATTGGCAAGAACTTTTACAACAAGGTCGACATCCAGAGTATCGAATATCGGGGATCCGTCTTCTCGTCGAGATTCAGCCATGGCAAATGAGTGTCGTAGAAATGAAAGGCGCAGCCTTTGTGAATCCTGGAAAGGTGAAGAACAAATGATACCACTGACAGTGATCAACTTTTCTCGGAGAGTTGCCTGGGGCTAAGTCGCTTGACAAGCGCCGAGTACAAACAACCGCTTTTGGTGACTTGCCCATGGGCGCTTGAGCGCATAGAGCCAACTTCAACCTAAATCTAGGATACTTCAGGATCGACAATTCTCTTCAAACACTTCAACGGCCATTACATTCTTCGAAGGATCTGTCATTCAAAAGCCGTATTCAAGAGGTATCGCAATGGATTTTGAAGACTCTCGTCTCTCGTGAACCATCAGACGTTGAATTCGTGGTTGAAAAGGCTGACGTCGTGGACGGTGGACTGGATGGAGCTATATATCATTCGTCCAATGACTCCTGCTAAGTTTCTTACTACAGTATTTTCGAGAGATTTTGGACATCCTGTTTGAAGACCTGCTCTTGAAGAGAATGTCGTTTGGCTTGCTATGGTCATATTCGTGAAGGCTTTACAATGCATTAACGAGGGCATGCAAGAACTACCAGACGGGATGTACTCATTAGACTAGGATGCATTATGGTGCTACATGGACGATCGTGAGGCTCTGATGCGAATGGCGTATTTGAACGTACGCGGTACTATTGGGGCGCAAAGAAGTTCGTTCACTGTCACAACTCGGCGCGTCGCGTCGTTCTTCCCTACCTCTCTCATTCGCTGCCACATTTCTTTCCAACCACATCATTTCAGTCTCCCTTCTCTGCTTGTCCCCCCTTCCTGCGTCCCTAGGGAGTAGACACCTTCCAGCCTAGACGCGATGGGGAACGTGAATGAACCTACTAATACACACACCAGATCAAACCATTCCGACGGCTTTGCATCCACCCCAGTGAGTGTACTTATATCCCTCGTATTAAATTGAATTTAAATGTTCTATCGTGTTACGGTTAGCATGAACCGCCTGCCATGAGCGATGCAGGAGCCGATAACGTATATTTCGATGTCTACTTCAACAAACCTTGGGCTGACTTTTGTTTCTAGGAATTACGAGTGACAGACCAAGGAGATATAAAATCCTACTCTGCGGATTCATCTCTAGAATTACCTGGTGGTGTGCCGGATTGCTTTGACATCGTCGTTTGCGAGTCCACAGTCGAGATTGAGGTGGCATACGACGCCATCGATACTGGCCCCAACTACCAAGAAGTGCTCATATATGCACTCCTTATAAATTCCTTGCTGACCATCTTTGCTATAGGCACGTCCTACGGAACCTATACAAAGTGAAATAGGAGAATCAACCAAAATGAGGGACTCACCGGCCATAACAAGAGAAGAGAACGAAAATCCTGTCGACGTCTCCTTAACTTTGTTGACTGATGCCCATGCTGACCTCACTGAAGTAAACACGGAATTCAACGAGGTACGCAGTTATTCTTCAATCTGGAGCTATGCTAAGCGCTATATCCAACTGTAGACTCCCGCTCGAGAAGAAAAACCCCGCACATACCTTACTATCGCAACATACGCCGATGCTACAAACGTAAGGAGTTATTTAAATAGGTCATGTCCCATTATTTATTGTGTTGCGTCCATACAGCTGGCCATTCAATATCCGGAACTAGCGATCGAGCTACTCACGCTGCCTCTGTCTAACGAATCATTCGTCCTCGAAGATTTGCTTATTCCAGCAGTCCCGCATTCACCTCGGGTCCCTCTATCCACCACTCCACAGGATCTAACACCTCGTGTACACTCTGCTGAGGCTCCCAACTGGGCTCTAGCTCCCGGTGAGCCGGTGATCAGTCTCCATACAGCTGTCGAAGATGCTTCCGCTGCTGCACGGCAATTTAGTCCGCAGCGATCGAAGCACAGCAAACAGAAAAACCATAAAGCTCGTATGGAGTTGCGTGGCCTGGTCACAGAGGAGACGCGTGCCCTAACCCTGGAGGAGGAACGGGCACGAGCAGGGGGCCCGTCGACCATGGTGGATGATGATGAAGACTCCCGGCGATACCTGGGCGGATGGAATGTTGGACCTTCTGCTACAGAGGATACGGCACCGTCCGAATTCCGAGTCCGTCATCGTGACCCCCCTCCCCATCAGTTTATTCCTCCGTCCTGTGGAACGTCTGATCGACTGGCATGGAAAGATATTCGCAAGTCAGAGTGCCCTGTTATAGTTATAAATCGAGATGCTGATTCCTGTGCTCCTGCATCGCACGAGGCAAATGCCAATCACGATTCATCTTCTGAAACCAGCGAATGGGATACAATCCACGACCCGTGGATGGCAGACGCCGCAGTGATCGACGCGCAGCAACCTAGATCTTGCTCACGTTCTACTCGACGTGGAGGCTCGCTGAAAGAGAAGGATGACACTGAGAAACAGGTGGACACACAATATTCCTGGGTATCAGATTCCACTGCTTCCGTCACTAAATCAAAGACCGAGTCACAGGCTGGACATGAAGTAACAAAGGTCATGGGCCATGGCTCGGCCAGCCGGTCCCGTTTCCTTTCTTCGAGTTCGGTTGCGTCTTGGGAGAATGTTAATGTCGACGAATGGCAACCTTCTTACGATCCGTGGTCTGTGTCCCTTCCCAAGCCAAAGGGAGGTCATGACCCCAACTATCTCCAGGTACCCAAGGCAAAATTCAAATCTAGAACCACCAACTTTGATGATTGGCCAGTCCCTTGGAACCTGTCGACGAATTCCTACGATGCTGAAGAAGATAGCCTGCCCTCCGCGACATCCACAAGCCTGAGCTGGGGGAGTCGTTCAGGTCTCGATGATTCATGTGTCAACACCCACTGCTCCGAGAAACCATTGAGCCAGGCTTGGAAGTGCCCTACTCATTCCGGTCCTATGGTAGTTCAACGCTCGCAGCCTGAGCCTCATCAACCAGCCAGGAAAAAGTATCGTCAATCGCTTGCCACTTTCACAAGGAACCAGTTTAGCTTTGACGAACTGGAGCGCTCTTCTGCGCTGGTTTGCGCCACCGTCCCTTCATCTCCGGCATCCGTGAAGGACGAGCTCCATACTAATGGCTCCGAGACATCGCGCGTCGGGGCTGTATTTTCTGCGATTGATCACGGAAATAAAATTTTCTCTGTTTCGAATTCTCTTCCTACCTCTCCAACAAGCCCACGCCGCATAGAACCACAGTTCGAAGCCGATAAGTCTGAATACTGCAATCAATTCGATCGTCCTGAGTCTGCAAATAGTTCTTACCACCCTCATCTTCGTCAATTCGCCACAACGGATCTTACACACCATCCTCGACCTTCTGCAGCCATTCCAATCAAATCTCCAAGTGAAGTGAATGGACCTCGCACACCCGATTACAACCGCAACCGCCATACTCCGTTATCTTTCTTTTCTAAATCAGACGAGAATATCGAACGCAATGAATCTCGTAGCAGACTTCCAGATGGCCTTTCGCAAGACAGGACCAATTGGTACATCACGAAGACTCCCCAGATTGCACCAACGCCGTCGCCAAAGGTGGCAGATACCACCGGGCTTCGAGCATCATCGCCCTCATTCACCCCTGAAAGAAAATACTTTCCCGTTCAACAACGCACTCTAGGCTACGAGTTTGGGACGTACCTCCATCCCGTTAGCCCGCTGCAAGAACCGCAAGCAGCATCCGATGAATTTAATCACAATGCTTCGATGTCTGAAATTTCCCGCGCAGTATATAATCTAGCGTACGTCTCTCCTAATGGGCGTTCCTCGCGAGCTGCAGAGGTACCAGAGGATTGGATGTCCGGGTCTAGGCGATACACTTCATATTAATGCCAAATGGTACGTGACACGCTGCATATTCACAATCGAAGACAGTTTCGTTGCCCCAGTAAGCAATTATACGTTTCCGTGTGTAATGTAGTGTTAGTGACATTCTGAGCTAATGTGTACTTCGTAAACCAGTATAATGAAATTCTTGACGGCATCTATCATTGTGACACAATCATTAACAGCTGCATATACACATACCATCATTCAGATAGCTTTCTCACATAAGTAAATATGTTCTAGTAAAAGCAAGATTCGATTGCAATAGAACGAGTGACTACAAGGGTATATATGGTTGGGTCGAAGCAAGGGTACTACAAGTGGGGAAGCGCTTCAAAAGTACCAGACAGCTAAGCAGCGTGAAGGAGTCTCGGACTGCGGCGAAAGGGAGTAGTCGATGCTCGCGAGCTTCAAGCAGCGAAGCAGCAACTCGTCGGCTCTAACTGGCCGGGAGGAGAGGGTGAATGTCGATGTGATCAAGAACTTGT
The DNA here is from genome assembly GCA_036937135.1 of Nidula niveotomentosa. Taxonomy (NCBI): domain Eukaryota; kingdom Fungi; phylum Basidiomycota; class Agaricomycetes; order Agaricales; family Nidulariaceae; genus Nidula; species Nidula niveotomentosa. Next base: position 44,992 of record JASFDE010000006.1, read on the forward strand.
CGGTCTCTCGAGGGTATCGGTATTATATTTGTACATTGTCCCTTGACACGTCGGATGAGGATATTATTAGTATGAGAGGGAAAATGTTTCGCTCACAGTGCTTGTCCAGCGACATTTCCAACGGGGTCATAAAGACATACGTATAACGTAGCCTTTCCCTGTGATGGGTCGAAGATACCATCGCACATGGCGAAAGCGCATCCAAGCTGCGTGGTAGACTTCCAGACAACTTGGGTAAACGAGGTGTAGGTGGGGTTCGCGGGGTCATAGCTCGCTATGGAGCATCATAAAGGGACAATCAGCTGTCGGTGTAGACAGATTTTCTCCGAGTATTTACCTTGCTCCTGAACGAATGCATTGACAGCAGAAAGGATTGGAAAATTGCCAGTAGCAGCAGCTACGTTCTCTCCGTACGGTTGGTCGCTCAAGACACCATCGGAGTGCTTGAACTGACAGCGGTCGGCCCATATCTCCGCTTTCTGTGCCAGAGTGGTAGACCAGGTCAAGGCGGTGGCATTGTGTTCTGCACGGACGACATTGTGCGCGTTGAGGAAGGCGGTCCTTTCAAAGACATTACCGCGGGCAAAGACTGCGTTGTGCGAGGCCCTTCGCCTCGGCTCGGAGGCGTGGACGGAGATAGAGCTGGGGAAGATACCGAGGAGAGTAAAGAGAGCGAAAAGGGTGACGAAGAACATAGCAAGGACGGTTTAAACGAATGTCGGTGGCGAGCGGATAGCAAGCCTATCAGTATACAAGAGTGACACGAAGAGAGAAGTATAGAGAAGCTGAGAACTGAAGGAGATTTTCAACATCAAATGCGTTGCTATACATAACAGATGATCATGTGCTGAGGACAGAACCTTCTCCATGCGGCACCCGGGGCCTTGAAAGACCTTGGCGTAGAGAACGGAGACATTGCACAGAGATTTACAAAAGAAAGAACGTTGTCAACGGCCTTTAAAGCAGAAGAAATTCAACAGGAAGTGATACATACACTGAAACGGCGGCAATGGGCGCCAATAATTGCCCAGAATTATTAAAATCATCAGGGACGCTTCACGTGATCGCGGACAGAATATCATTATCATCGCGTGGATAACCTTGCAGCTCATTATTGCAAGATCCTCCAGCCCGAGTACGACCCAAAGCGACAAGTACAGAATACGGAGAAGCAGTACTAAGCTTTCCAAAAAAGCGCGAATTTACGCAGCATTTGCAGATGCATCGGCATTTCCATGGGCTCAAGTGCGCAGGCAGCGGCTTCAACTCACCGAATGAGAGACAAATAGTGCACCTGCGATGTCATTGCACAGGTCGAATGCTATATTCTCTTTTGAACGTATCAAGCTCCTGTTCTTTATTCTTATACTGCTCCGTGAGGTTGGCGATTACTGTCCGGATCTGCAAAGACATTCAGTACGCGGCATCCAGGTTCCGTGGTGAGGAACACGCACCCCATCGCGATTGGTTTGGAGTGCAGGAACCACGTCTTTTACAGTTCGTTCCACCAGCACGCCTCCAATGAGCCTAAAGCATTTACGATCTGGCTCCTCGCCAAGCGCTTCATTCAACGTAATAAGGACAAGTCTAGAGCCAGGGGAAAAGAGCAGATGATGAGCCACTGTCGAGATGAAACTGAAGAAAGCTCACCCGTATTCATCTGCTTCCTGCTCCAGTTCGCCGATTTTTCCTGCCAGGGCCTGCATCTCGTTTTGCATGCGAACGTAGTTACTCTGGATCTCTGGCTAGTCCGTTGAGTAAGATCAGAAGAGCACATATCCGACGGATTACACACCCTGATCTGAGAGTGCTGGGGTCTTGGTCGCTGCTTTGGATGACATCGATGCAGACGCGGTCGTGGTGGTCGTGATTAGCGTGCTGAAGATGTTTGTTTACAGTTTGGAGTGCTGTGATTGGATGAATTATCGGTCACAAACGTGTGACCCGGCTTGCACCAAGTTCACCCTGCCCTCACCGCTGCTGGCAACGTTGCCCTCCGCCGCCCGTGCTGCCCACCATGTCCTTCGCGCGTCCTCGCGTGTTTATGGGTCTGCAGCCTCATCTCATTGCTGCCACTCGTTCCTCCTCTCTCCGCTCTCCCATCGTTGCCCGCCGTCTGCTTTCCTCCTCCTCCAGCTCCCATGCCCAGCACTCTCCGAACAGCCATGACACCCTCCAGAGTGCCATCGGTGCTCGCCCACATCACCATCCAGACCATTCCGCTTCTGTCTTTGACGCGCAGGGGAGGGAGTTGAATCCCTACGCGAACGGGCCCAGTGCGTTGGACAAAGCCGTTCACTTGTTCTTTTTCACGGAGATCATCCGAGGTGCGCATTATAATCCCAAGAGAAAGGAGTTGTAGTCTCATTCGTGCTGAACAGGCATGTGGATCGTCTTGGAGAATTTCTTCCGACCACCCTATACCATCATGTACCCGTTCGAGAAGGGCCCTCTCTCTCCTCGCTTCCGTGGAGAGCACGCCCTCCGGCGATATCCCAGCGGTGAAGAGCGTTGTATTGGTACGCTCAATTTACGAATGCCCATTCTAGCAATATATAGCTGACTACTTCTTGTTATAGCGTGCAAACTTTGCGAGGCGATCTGCCCTGCCCAGGCCATTACTATTGAAAGTGAGGCACGTCAGGACGGGTCGAGAAAGACCACAAAATATGGTACATATCTTCTGCTTATGCAAGAATGTATTCTGGCTCACAGAATTCCAGATATCGACATGACAAAGTGTATTTACTGCGGGTTCTGCCAGGAAGCTTGCCCAGTAGATGCTATTGTGGAGAGTGTGTCATTGTGACTATAAGGCTGTTTGCAATTTATCACTGATACTGCTTCCACAGCACAAAACCAAGAATTCTCCGTCGAGACGCGCGAAGAGCTGCTGTACAATAAGGAGAAACTACTTGCCAATGGCGACCGGGCCGAGGCGGAGATCGCTGCTAATCTCTATGGTACGTGCCTAAAGGTTTTGAACATGTATCACAAGCACCCTTGTTGACTATAGTTTCTGTCGGCAGCTGACCACGTCTATCGGTGATGCGCATGTCTTTCCCAATGGAAGCTGGTAGATGTATCCAGCATTACAGTAGAATTCTGCATTACAATTTGAACCTTTTTAAATCTAATGTTCTGTGCATTCTATTGATTTAGATGACTCTTGCTGTGAACCGTCAAGTGGCAAATTATCTTCTTGAAGCTCTTCAAATTCCAATGTGGGTCCAGCAACAGCTGTACCTGCCAAATGTCCTGAGCTGTCATTGGCTGGATGGGTTGTTTACATTTATTTTTCACGGGCATTGATGTATGATGCCGTGATGAACTGAGATATATTCCGCATTGTTCAACCTTTCCAACCACTTCAACTTGCTATTCCTGGCCCACTTAAGCTCTGTGCTAGCCTCCAGGTTCTAAATCCGTGTGAATATTCACATATTCATATAACTTCGTCCATTTCAAGGTCCAAATACAAAATGCAGATGGACTCCATCAGTAACCCGGGTGCGTAAATCACTTTAACTGTCAAATGTGATGACTGCAAATACAAAGGACTGCTGGATTTATTTAATCGATGGATCTGTACAGCTTTTTAAATTAAGATCGAGAAGAGGCCGCCGAGGTGAGAAAGTCGAAGCTTTCTAAAATATTTTTTCCCACTAGGGGCGTCCACTGACTCGAATGCACAAAAATAGAAACAGCATATGGCTTAATTTGCGCGTACCAGAGGCGGCACCATGGCATCGTACTCTAGATACCAATGAAACTGCGCACGGTCACCGAGTCGCTGATACTTTTCGAAATATTCCTCGGAAATCTTCGGATTTTGCTACCGTGCAATGGAAGATGCCCAATTAGACGATCGTCAGTAACGTCAGCTCGTATCCCGCCGGTGGGGACTTTTCAAAGTTGGAGTTCGCCGTTTCCATATATTGCCATATCGTAAAGATATGCAACTAAGCGGTAATCAACCCCAGTGCGCCATGCTTCCGACACGGATGTGATATGTTGGAAGACACACAGATACCGTATTTCGGTTCAAGAAGATCGGCAATCGAGTCGAGCCCATAGGAAGCTCTGGCACCATTATTCCGTCCACAAGATTGTGAAGTCTGAGTATGGAGGTTGCGTGCGTTAATCTTATCCAGCTATCTTCGAAGCCCGAAGAAGATCAATCAAGCCTACTGCGCACCCAGTAAAGGTAATGTCCCGCTGTCGCTTATCACAGCTGAGAGACTGCTGACTATGAGGGTATTTTATTAGTTTATGTATCAGTTATGTGACGGCGGATCTATTCGAGGTCGGGCTGGTCGCCGTCGCAGCCGTGTTAGCTTCCCAGCAGCACCGCCTCTGAGCGCATATGTCACAGTGACGAGGCCTTTCAATGAGCTGGGCCGCCGGCGTGCGGCAGCATGTCATCCACGATTACCCCTATCTCAAGAACATAACCCATGCTAGAACGGGATGTTTCGCCATCCCCTTGGCCCCGCAGCGTGTAAGTTCACAGCAGCGAAGCTGTCAATATGCGCCAACTTCCAGAAGCCCAATTCTTGGCCGCCCCGCGTATAGGAAACTATTACTAGTCGGCACCATCCGACCGAATGTATTCAAGATCCCAGCTACCTGGAGTTCGCCAGCAATCCCGAACTGAAGATGGGCTGGCTGGCTTGTTTTTCAACTGTTTATCTACCTTTTCCTTTTGGTGGCATGTAAAACACCAAGCACACAAGTCTTCGATCACTCGCAGTCATGAGTACTAGGATCGTCTTCTTTGCCGTCCAGACACGTATACTCTGTGCGTTTCATCGATCATGCGGCTATTTCGGATGGCATACACTGGGTAATTGTTCGATACAAACGTTGGTATTTTGCTTTCCGGAGTATCTTGGGGGCGCTTCGGGCGTTTGATAGGCTATTGGCCTTGGTCAACGGTCATACTAAACAATAGTGATGATGATGTTAGACCCGCTCGGGGCGGTAGAGTTTTATCCGCCTCCACCCCCGCCCCCCGCTTACATCGGTCTCCCAAATTTTATGTTTTCCAGCTGATTAGTTTTTTGACGAACATCTGTAGTGCCTTGTATATTTGTGTATCTGTTTCTTAATTCAGCATCTATTTCCGTTCTATAACAATAATCATGGTCCTTCCGAGCGATCGTTATTGAATACAGTGACGAAGAATCGCCCTACATCGGGGTGCACCTTATCCTGCCTTTCACCGGAGAGATGGAACGTTTCAAACGTTAGCTATCTCACAACTTTAGCAGCTGAACACGAAGAATGTCCGCCGTCGTATCTGCGGGGTTCTTTATACCCGCCTTCGGAAGTCTGGGAGTCGACTTGTCATTCTCCCTGTCAGCAGACCTCAAATCCAAAGAGATAAGTGATCATGGGCACATCTATTTGCGAGGTTCCGTCTTTCAGGTTTGCAGAACCGAACAAAGGAAAAGACAAGAACTATCTACTAGATAGCAAAAGCAAAGCTCCAATCAAGAGTAGGTACAAATAAATATCATTGAGAGAAGTACATTCCCAACCACTGAACGAGACTTCCGTAAGGGGATTACGACATATTGACCAAAAGGGTTCACGAAGGACCCATTCGGCTATCTTCGTGATTATCAACACTCTGACGAGGATGCTCTCGGTGGTACCGTTTAGAGCCCCTGCCGTCCTCCTGCAGCCTCCCCGTCGAATACAGAGCACCACCCGGATGCCCCTCCGCAATGTCATTATCGCTGTCCACTTCCATGTCATTCCGGTTTCTCTTCCTAGAACCCATAGAAGGATGACTGTGTTCCGGGAGCTGATAATTGCCACCGCCACCACTACCGCCGCCCCGATCACGAGATTGCGATCTGCCGTCTTCATGGACAAAGTCAATATCTTCATTTGGCTGAGTGACCGGACGGAGTCTATACGACGATGACCGCGCGCGGTCATGCTCGTAGAACTGGGCACGCGAATCAGGATGAGACGCACCATCTCCTGATATGGAGCCGGGGGACCCAGAACGGGAAGGCATAGGTATTGGGTATCCACTGCCCACAGGCATATCGTTATAGTATGCTTGCTCTTCACGGATGCGCGCTGCCATATGGTGGTCGTGGTAGTCTCTGTCTCTGTCTATTGGTTGCCGACTGCGATGAGCCATGTGCGGGGAGGGCATATGCGATGACGACATTTCACCAGTGCTGCGTCCGTGGTCGCGACTGCGGTCGCGTTCGCGTTCACGGTCGCGTTCCCAGTCACGGTCTCGTTCTCTGTCCATATCGCGGTGACGCTCGTGGTGATCATCCGCGTTAATGTACGTCCCAGGTCCGAGGCGTTGGTGGTTATGAATGCGTCCAGATGATCTCCCTTCAGACGATTGAGTCCGCGGCGACAGAAGTCCCAGAGGCATCTCGTTACGGCTTTGGGCGCGAGAGTCACCCCGAGAACCAGCCAGTTCGTGTATATCATGTCTCCTGCTAGATCTCTCTCTTTCCATAAGAGGTGGACTGTGCAATACGTGCTGAACAGGCGGCAGACCCTCCGAGTACTGCTGATGACCAGACCCGCTCTGGTAAGGTTGAGGAGGCGCTTGGTGAGAACGAGAACGCGACGAGGAAGAATGAGATTTGTTGCGTTCGTGGCGTTCGTGTCGCTCATGTCTTTCATGAGGAGAACCGGCATGGGGATGGGAATGGTGCAAGGGAGGGCTCGTATGGGTCTGAGAATGGGAGCGAGATTGGCCTCGGCCTCCCTCATATTGAGCAGGTGGCATATGCGGCTGTTGCAATGGAGGTAGATGACGGGGAATCTCATGGCCGCTTGTCGTACGCCTAGGAGAATGGACTGCTGACGGGTGGGGTGACGATGTCACGCCAGGTCCCACTGGCGCATCCATGACGGGAACAGGGCGGCCATCTGGACCCGGAGCGACTCTGGGATTACCGTGGGTGCGCAAATACTCTACCAAAGCGGGATCTGGTTCCATAGAAGAAGGGTGGTCACGAATGTCGCGCTGCTGATGAGCGGGTGGCGCTCCGCGAGGAACTTGGTGTGGAGATACATTAGGCGCCACCTGGACTTGGGGCAATGGCTGGCGATCGTGTATTTCCGGAGAAGGAGGCACAACAGCAAGACGTTCGTACAAGATACTGGATAGAAGGTCTGAGACGGGCAAGAGCGACTAAAGTCCCCACACTCACGCTCGTTCCAATTTCATGCGCTGAATGCTCCGTTTGGCCTGTAGTACCTTGAAGTTGAGTTTATCATTGTCCTGTATTCGCTGTTAAAGAAGAAGGGGGCTGGAGATGAGGGGAGACGCACATTCTCTATCTCCTTGACTTTTCGCTTAAGATCTTTGTACTTTGCCTGGTATTTTACGTCCTCGGCGCCTGCAGCAATGCCCACGGCAAACGGCTTTTGTTTCTGCTTGGAAAGGGCTGCGGAGGGGGGCTGGGAGATGTGTGCGGAAGCATGGGAGGGCCCGGGAGACGGATGGCGGGACATGATGGCTGAGAGAAAGGACGCCGGCCAGCTGGCAGATCAGGTTGAGCAAATCGGGTGTATTATTTGAAGTTATTTCTGGCTGGCGTTGAGTCCGCCAAACAGAGTCGAACACGCTTCGATTGTTCTATATGTTGCCTTTTCGGGCTGCTCGTCTACCGACATGTCAGGTCTCTATGCCAAATTCGACGAAACTCAGTCACTGGCAAGCCAAAACATGGTTCTCTGCCACAGACGCTCGCGCAGGGCATCGCTGTGTTTGAAACAAAACAAGATACACCTCCACTGGGCCAGCGTCGGCACCGATCACACTGACAGGAGCCATGACACGCTTGTTTCCAGCTTGTGCGAAGCTGGCGAAAGTTTAAAATACAATACAGCGGGGTCTACGGACACCGTTGCAGCAATGGACTGCCTATTGCTGAAGCCAATCATTCGATGCACGGCAATCCGCATGTCATATGCGTCCAACAATATGTGTGCTTTGTGAATGCGACGACCACTGACTACACCTGACTACATCCTCTCACCGTCGTCGGCGGGAACGCTTTTCCCAGGACATCATTCTCACGTGACCTCATCCGCTGGACGTCGTTCGTTCGTCCGTCCCGTTCGACGTCAACTCGCTTGCTCTCGTTCCTCATCCACCCGTACGCACGTCCCCAGTTACGTTTCTACCAGTATGTCCACTTCCTCTTGTATATTGATGCAGCGCTAATTGCTGCGTGTTCTAGTGTCTGCGCCCTATAGACAGTATGCACATACTCATACGCTGCGCGGCTACTTCTGACTGCTGTGCAGAGACATGCCTCCTGCAGGGGGCTTTGAAGCTATCAAGTACAAACGCAACCTCCCATTCCGAGGACCAGGCTCCCTCGTTATCCTCGGCGGCGTGACGGCGATATGTGGATATGGCTTCTATCGACTCGGAAAGGGCAATCTAGAAAAACGGTGCGTATGTGTGGAATACTTCCGCCCATAGTTGTCTATTCTGGGTCACCTGGACTCGACCGTGAAACGTGTCATCTCATGTCCCGCTCAACGCTAAACGTGTCCTTTTTGGATCCGGCCGCATGCTCTTGACCTTATCTGTTTATCACTGGGTCTCCGGACCGCGCTGAAATTGGAACGAGAGCTGAATCGGGAACCATATTTTTCACAGAGAGCTGCAGCGGGAGAAAGTGTGGTCGCGGATACATCTCGTGCCCCTGCTCATGGCGGAAGGAGATCGCGACCTCTATCGGCGCGAGCAGGCAGCGCTAGCTAGAGAAAAGGAGATCATGAAAGATGTTCCCGGGTGGGAGGTATGTTGCCCCTGTTCGTCTCATGATGCGGTCACTGAAGATAGGTGTGATCGATTGCGAAATGTTCCCTTCTACTCGGCCTTCTATCTACTGTGTTCATTTACATTTGTTCCAATCTCGGGATCAGGCTGGCAAGAGCGTGTACAACAGTTCACGATACCATTCTCCGGAAATTGTTCTCCTATGATAGTAGCTAGCATATGTACATAGTGAGCAAAATGGATGTGAAGGCTGAGAGCTTCAGCTTCGGTTGAGAGAGCTAATCACACGGGTACGGAATGGACAAACAGGCCGCTAAGTGCAGTGTGCGCGCCTTGGGAACCTTACGGTGGGTACGACACTGCGCTTCTCAGCGCTCGGCAGAAGCCTTCCGCCTTGCCGCCATATCGGGACGGTCTAACAATGGGATGCCGTTATATGGGGTCGCTATTGCCAAAAGTGGAATATTCATATGCGGCAAGTGCAAGGAATTGGAAAAGGAAGGTGACACTGCACAACATCTGTCAACACGTTTGTCGTAGACACATTTGTCCACGAATCGTCGAATAGCAACACCAATCTAGTGGCTGCGCTTGGGTACATACAACTCTCGAGTCACGAAATTAGGCTGTCAAGACGATATTCACCCTGTTTCTGTTTATTCTAGCGCCCGGTGTGCAGTTGCTGTCTGCTTTCACTTGCACACCAGTTCGACTCATTTCGACATCGACCCCGTGAACTCTGGGCCCGACATATGCCCTTGTCACAAAGTTTGGCTTCGTATTGGCCCGCATCAGTCGATTCCTCGCTGCTCCCAATCTCTAATCAGATCGACTTCTTTCTGCATTAGGAAGTGACTTGCAGTACCCGCCGAACCCCTTTCTGCTACTGTAAGTGCTCGGAGAGATTGGGTCTTCGACCTGTGCCGCTGATTCACCACGAGTCAGGCAGGAACACACGAATGGAAATCATTCGCATCCCGCTTCGAAATGCCCGAATCCCTCTTAAGCTCAGTCGCCGGCGCTTCACCACGATATCTGCTGGCATCTCCCACTTTCCTTTCTATTTCTCCGCTCCTCTGTCCTCCGCCTTCACCCCGCGCGACGGGCCCTCTCGCTCTCCAATGCCATCCCCCGTATACACTCGTCGCACCTTCTCACCCTCTGCTGGATACACCACCGACGCCCCTATGAAGGACGCGTCGCCCATCCTTGCTTTCGACACCGTCCGCTTCGCTGATTCAGACCATATGATATTCGGCCCTCTCGACTTCGAGGAGAGCCCCAACTTTCCCTCCCATACCTCCCAGTCTCTCCACTGGGATCCCTTTGCAGATCTAGACAACGATGTCGACGTCAAGCCATCATACAGTTTCTCGTCGCTGTCGCAGTTCGACTCCTACGGACAGCCTCAGAGCTCGCCTACCAGCAGCTATTATGACTCTGGGGCTATGTACAGTCCGGAAGACATGCAGAGCTCACCACTGCTTGAAGATAACTTATATCTGGGCGACTGGATTAATGATCCCGCTGTTGCGGCCGTACCCTCGTCGCCCATTTCCATCCCATCTCCGTCTGATACCCAACCATCGTCCTTTCTTGCCTATAATGAGCAATCACATTTCCCTTCTGATGCAGCGTTTTCGCCGACATCCTTTGCGGCCCTCCATCCGCTTCCACGATCTATCTCCCCTCCCTCGTCATTTGACGAGCAACATCCAGTTAGACAACGCGTCAACTCAATCTCGCCCAGGGACATATCACTTCATACCCCCACCTGGGCTTCGCAGCTCTGGGATAACCAGAGCTCTCTGCGCACACCATCGTCCACACGGCCGTCTGTGCGTCACTCTCCCTTAACCGAAGCAACGCTTCGGCAGAGAATTCCTCTTCGACGGGGATCTCTCTCATCGGGGAATCTATTTCAGTCCTCTAGCGCCCCCTCACACTCCGAGCCACCGAGGGCGCCAAGTTTAACGCGTTCCTATAGTCGGCGTGCAGAGTCAGTCAGTGTCAGTGATGATCGTGATGCCACTGTCAGACGCAAGAAACGGCTTCCGAATAACGAAGATGTTCCCACTGCGGATAAGACCAGTGAAACCCGTGCGTAGACTGCGTTGATCTTCTGTTTTAAGCATGTGAAATGACGTTCTGCTTGTCTTTTGCAGAGCCCTTGAAATCAGTTTTGCGACCTCCTAAATTAGCACCTTCCGCTTGGCAGCTGTATTTCACAGATTGGATCCAAAGGCAGCAGGCCTCCGGGAATCGGAAGCTAAATGTCGCACAGGCCGCGAAAGAGGCTGGGCAAGAATACGCGTGCCTTAGTGAAGCAGAGAAAGAGGTATGCAGATCTTGTGTTTCGTGACGTCATCAACTATGTCATGATAACTCATTTCAATCTTCCATTGCTCATTTAGCCCTATAAACGTCAATCGCAGGCGATGAAGGATGCTCGAGAGCGAGAGATGGACGCGTATATGCGCAGTCTGACGCCGGAGGACATCAAGCGAGAGAATGTCTATCGTACTGCGCAACGCAAAGCCGGGAAGTCACGCAAGAGCAACATCAAGGATCCGAATGCGCCTAAGAAACCCCTCAGTGCTTATTTCATGTTTTTGCAGCGGATCCGCGCCAATCCGCAATTGGTAAAGGAAATTTTTGGTGACGAGACAGAGACCACCAAACAAAGCGTTCTTGCTGCTGCCAAATGGCGTTCGATGACAGATGCCGAACGGCAGGTAAATATTTCCCATTCTTTTTTTCATGTTATGTCGGCAGCTGATACGATGATTCGCGTCCAACAGCCTTTCTTAGCTCAAGCGGAACAGGAGAAGATGGAGTACGAAGCTGCGAGGAGGCTGTACGAGGAAGGCACCACTGGCTTTGGAACCAGCTTCAACTTTAGCATTTTGCCAGGGAGTCCGGCCTTCCCGACAATCAAGCTGGAGTCTGAGAGCGAAAGCGAGGGGTTCACAACTGATGACGGTTCGGAGCGGCCCATTCGTTCATAGGCCCCCTATTTCATCCTTTCCCGTGCTTTAATGTGTTACGATAACGACCACTCATGACTTCGTTGCGAAGCTCTTCTTGAGGGGGCTTCCCTTTTCTGTTCGAATTATATTATACCTTTCTGATGATCACAGACCGGACTATAAGACAATTGTACATATGTGATGTTACATCTATGCTGTATTTCTAGAAATTCCTCCTCGGTACATATGCATGTACTGTAACCTCTGCTGGCGTTACTGTAGGCCGCGCTATATATAATATGTGAATATATGTACATGACCCCTGCTCGATTACCCGTCATACGAGTACTAGTCCGTCGTTGGTTACGTATAGTCGTGTCCTTTAATTATGCTTACGGGTCTAACGGCATGCGAGGAACCTTTTCTGAATCATGATGAGGCCCATCTGCAGATAACGGAGCGAGATCCAGGAAAAGATAATCACATACGTAACTGATACACATGAGTGGCAAAAATGAACAAGCAAGTAAGCTCACTTCTTGCTCCTTTTACCAGCCATTTACAAGAAAGAGTAGAAGATTGGACAACAGGCCTTGAGAATAATTTTGCGAATGGGACAAGACACCTGATCATCCGCTCAGCTCTTGTTGTACTTCAACCTACTTAGGTGTATTATTCTTGGACCTAGGCCAAATAGATACCGCCGGTAGTCGTGAAGTCATTCGTAACGAACAAGGCATCCAATCTTTAATAGTTAGTACCAAATCTTTCATATATACCCGTGGCCTTGCCGAGGGGCGCGCAGGGTTCGCCTTACAGAAAGTGGGTTGCGATCTCGTCAATGCCACGGAGACAAGAGAGCATGCCAAGAAGGTGTCAAGCTTCATAGGATATACGCCACAGGCCATCGAGTGCCGTTCTATGTAAAGAACCCCTGTTCGTAGTGGGATATATCGATTCTCGGAGACCTTGCACATATCCAGTATGATGATCGTAGCGGCATCATTGCCTTTCTTCAGATGCCCGTTCTGCTCCTTTCTTATGAGTAGCATGACCGGGTGATGCGTGAGAGCCATGCCGTAATTGTGAATGAAAGAGATCGTGTATGGGAGTGTATGGGAATAAGCAGTAGATGAGCACTCATAACGCGTTATCCCGGCGTGTCGATCGAGTAGTCGAGGTCGATACGCCCGGGCCGGCCTCGGCACCCGTCAAAGCTCGCGCACGTGACATTTTGCATTTTCAAAGTTTTTGGCGTACGTTGCTGGAGACTCTGCTACGCTGACTCTCCAGGCTCTCTTTTCTCCGCTTCTACTTACTTATCTATTATAATTGCTGTAGGTGAAAATCACCACCTTGTATTCTTTCATACTAACCATCCCCCCTCCAGGCATCCTGGGCACGCGTCACCCAGGACTCTCATGGTCGAACCATTCGCAGCAGTTGTAATTAACTCCCTCCTGCCTGCTCGCGCGTCCTTGAAGAGTTCCGGCTCCTTTACTTCTGTCGCAAGGTCTGTGCGCAAATCAGCGCGCCAACCTGTAGCTTCGGATTTCTTCACTCCCGCTCCGCGGCGCGCGAAAGGCAAGGAGAGAGCCGTGGATACAGTGTATTGCGCATCCTTCGGGCATGTGTCACAGTGTAAAGAGTGGTCATGTTTTGTTTCGAGACACTCTGTATGGTATACTGGTGAGTATCATATTTGACGTGACTTCTGCTTGTGCCCCGCCCTTATGGTTGCTCCAGACTATAACCGTCGTGTGATACTGCAGGAACTTACTCCCAGACGCGCAGGAATTCAACGCCCTCCTCATTCTTCTCGAAATCGTCATCGACAATCTTCTCTACACGCGATGACGTCTAATATTCATCCCGGTCAGCGTCGTAATGCATCAACTTCTTCAGATCCATCCGAGCATGGACAGTCGTCAAAACCGTACACCAATAATTCGCAGTCGTCATCATCATCAGCTCAACTTGATGACGGATCTGATGGCTTTGTGTTGACGGAGGAACATTATATCCCCCAGTTCATTCTTGTTGGTCCCCCACGAAATGTGAATGAATGCACTGCAATAGTTAGTGTGGGACTTCCATACGATAGTGCCTCTACTTCAGCTACAGAAGAAGCGTCCACACACGCTTCAGATGCACTTAACAGCGTAACTGTGGCTGATGGAGAAGCATCTCAACATGCCGCTGTTGAAGCATTTTATCAACTGCTGGATGCGAACCCTAAACGTATGGACCTTGAATCCGTTTGGGAAGCATATGACGGTGTTATGAAATGCGACGCAGTCCATTTGGTACGCGTTTCTGAACTCTTGCTGTTCTCCGACAGGATGGCAGAATACGCCATCAAGCTCTGCCAGACAGGCGAACGAACTGCCTTGGTCGCAAAGTGGGGAACTCGAATGCAAGCTGTTTTGGATCCGCTTTGTTCTAGAGCGCAAACGATATCCGAGGATTTCCACAGATGCTGTTTACTCGCTAGTGCATTAGGCTACAAGGGCAAAATTGAAGAGGCCACGGCTACCATCCGTTTCGCTGAGCAGATGCCTAGGTCTTTGACAACGCAACCAATGATCGTCTCTGTACATAACACTATCCTTGCATCCATTTCCCGCCACTACAACAATGCTAGCGCTGTCGAGTATATAATGGATGAGTGGACAACGCTTGGTTCCCTCGCATTGCGGAAGAGGCTCCCGTTAGCGGATCGGAACCTTCCAGCGTATCGTTTATTTCGCAAGACGGTTCGTCAGATTGTTGGCAACATCTACGATCCAGCGCGTTTGTTGGATGAGAAGCGCGCATGGAGCGACGATCGTCTTGAGTTAATGGGCCATTTTTTAATCGAATCTCTCTGCGATATGACCCTGGCAACAGTAGCTCTTTCTGTTTTACAGCAGATGAAGAAGAATGGCCTCATCACGCCTTTAGATATCCAACTCATGGTAGTTCGCAGTTTGGCAAAGAAACACTCATTCGAGTCGGCAAACGAACTCTTCTCCTCCCTCACTTCCACTCCTTACAAAGGTTATCTTTCCACTGCCCTTTTCCTCTACTCTCGCCAAGGAGACACTACTCTGTCGGAAAAGTACTACAATGACTTGGTTGAACATGGCTGGGTATCTGAACCCGACCTCCACGGTCTAATCTATGCATACGCCTACATAGGACGAGCAGATCATGCTCTGACCCTCTTTAATGAGTTTTTCCCACAAGGTCGAGACGGAAAGCGGATGAATCACCCTCAAATCCACCACTACACCACCGTAATTTATGGGTATGCACAGGCTGGTGATTTTGAAGGTATGAACCAATGGCTTCGGAATATGTCACAAGCCGGCTACCAGCCGGATGTAGTCGTCTATACAATCATCTTGCAGAGTTTCGCTAAACGAGGGGACCTCGATTCTATGGAAGCCGTATTATCTCAAATGAAGGAGGCGGGTATAGCGCCAAACCGAATGACCTATACCACGCTTATCTCCTTGCTGGCGAAACGGAAAGATCCTGTCCATGCGGAGGCGCTATACAAACGTGCTATGGACGAGGGCATTATACCGGACACTATAATGGTCTCAGCATTGTTGGATGCTCATGTCGAAGCTGGATCGTGGAAAGGAGCTATTCGTGCCTTCGACTACATCAATAACTCGACCACCCACTTCCTTAAACTCAACATCGACATATATAACACTCTTCTCAAGGCGTATGTGCTCATCGGTGCTCCATTCCGCGTTGTTTCAAGACTCTTCGAAAAGTTCGAGAGAACAGGGTTGCGACCGGACGGTTATACCTACGGGTTGCTGATTATGGCCGCATGCGATGCTAAATTGATGCAAGTTGCATCCGACATTTTTTGGGAAATGGACGCGCTGAAAGAGAAACGGAAATGGAGTGACCTTGTTAATGCGTTCTCCATGACTATTCTCATGGCTGGTTATTTGCGAGTCAAAGACAGGACTCGTGCAAAGGCCGTTTATGACGAAATGGTTGCACGAGGGATACAGCCCACTCCAGTGACTTTCCAGACGATGTTGAAATCCTATGGTAATGAAAGAACAGAGGAGAGTTTACGTATCTCCGAGGGCTTTGTCAAGTCCCTGATGTCAACGCCCCAGAAAGAACGCGTGTGGGACAAGCCATTACGTGCCCAGAGTTCAGTGTTGGATTACATCTACGGCCCCCTCATTGATGCATACGGCAAACAGGGCAAAGTGGAGGATGTTGAAAGGGTATTCCAGGAGATGATGGATGCGGGAGGAGAGCCGAATCTTGGAGTATTGACAATGCTTCTAGATGCTTATCGTCGAGCAGGCAATATCGATGCCATCCTTCAAATTTGGCCTCAAGTTTTCGACTTGGGGCTACAACTTTCCAAAGTCGATTCCCTGTTCGTAGGTCGCGAGGACGACCCCAGTCGCCGAAGACTTCAATCCAACATTCTATGCATACCTCTCTCCATCTATGTCGACGCCTTATCTGCAGCGGGTATGCATGTCGAGATCGCCGAGGTTTGGAAGAAATTTCAAATGCATCGTCTCGCATTCGACTCACACAATTGGAATCATATAGCAGTCGCACTCGTCCGTGCGGGTGAGATAGAGCGTGCGTTCGAAGTTCTTGAGAAGGTCATTTTACCTTATCAACGAGCGACTTTACGCGCGCCCACAACTCGAGACCCGAAACCCAAGTCACCGCTTGTGTTCCAGAATTTATACTCCAGCGATGAAGTCCCAGGAGAGCCTCCCCTGCACAAGTCGGCTCGTAGGCCTAAAACCGTCCGGGCAGCAACGAAACTCCTGGTAGGGGATCCTGCCCTTGTTGGAGAGAACGAAGGGCAAGCGAATGACTTCGTCCATCCACTTCAAATTCTCCATGAAGTGGCACCGTCGTTCAATGTCTGGCGCCCACACGGAACAACTCTTAGTGTTTTGCTCAGGGTATTATTGCGGCTTCAGTCAGGTTCGACTATTAAGCCCGTGGGAGTTGATTCAGAGGAGGAGGAGAGGTACGAGGATTTGGATGCAAAGGAAGAGAAGACGAAGATTGCGATGGAGATGCTGAACCGGATTTACAGGAATTATCCTAACGCGGTGCGTGAGGTACTGGCATTCGAGCAGCAGGAAATGGGTAGAATGGGCGTTCGCTACAACAAGACGTACAATTGGACATGACGGGATGCAATATGAACGGAGGACCGAAGTACAAGGATTGTATACGACAACAGGGTGGAAACGAGCAAGAATGAAGAGAGTTACGAAGTGCACACATACACTTCTATTACACAGGTCGACCGGCCACCTCTCATGCACCATCCGAATCATCATCTGATTCGGACTCACCCCGTCTACGACGCTTTCCTCCGTGACGATTACGCTGTTAATCAAGGATGATCAGCATTTTTACGCCGCGGAGTAGAAGATGCAACGCACTAGAGGAAGTTTCTGTCCTTGGTTACCGAACGCGATGGAGAGGGCAGTGGTATCTATAGAGGGAAGGGATATTAGCATAGTCAAAATTATAATTGTAATCACTGCTCAAGTTCAGGCACACACCTGGAACACCCGGAAAGCGCTTAGCAGAGTACACGATAAACTGGTCGGTGAACGTCTGCGCAAGGACAGGTGATACGTCGTTGTGCACCCGGGTAGATCCGGCCTCGGGCGCTGGAGGTCTGTATTGATAGAGGATAAAGTAATTTATAAACGATCTGCTAGACACAAAAAGATGTATTTATGCTTACGCTCCGACATTCATGAGACGCATCCGGAGGCGGAACGTTCCTGAGTGACTAAATTTAGCTTTCTAAAGGAGAAACGGGAATCGTGAAGCCCTCACCTTCCGTTCGGACGGACAGGTCTTGGAACAGGAAAAATATCCCAGGCTTGCGATGCTCATCGAGCAAACGACATGCATTGGCCGATAGAGGCCCGACTAGTGTCCGAGTGTACGTGTGTCGCGGGAGAGGCTGCAATGAGGCGCCGGAGGACGAAGCTGACTCGCTGTGCGGCGTCTGCTGGTACGAGGCTGGCTGGTACGGCGGCTGCGGAGCTGGCTGGTGGCTGTATGGCGCTCCGCCGTACATTGAATGATCGATGTGTGCGCTTGGTGGCGCGGAACCGTAGGGCTCTGACTGCGGCCATCCTGAGCTGTCGCGGCCGTCCGTATTGGGCGGGTGGCGGAGAGCCGGGTCGACTTGCGAGTTCGAGTAGCCATCGACGGGAGGGTAGGCAGAGTCGGTATTCCATGCGCGATAAGGCAGAATTTCCGAGTCGCCTTCCGCATTCCACGACTCGCGGGGTGCAGGCGCCGCGCTGGGCCCAAAGGAGTGTATTGAGGGGAGTATCGGGGGCGGGTAACTCGTATTGCGGTCTATGGGAGGGGCTTGGGGTTGGTATCCCCAGGTTGGCGTCGGCTCGGAGGTCGTGGGCCCATATTGCGTGCTAGGAGGGAAATGCAGGCCGTCCGAAAGAGGGGGCTGTTGCGGTGGGAAATATCCTTGGCTATTGTAGCTGGGAGGCTGAGCAGGAAGCAAAGGCGTTGAAACTCCACCGGAGGGCTTCAAAAATAAAGGAGGCAGATGAGAAATCAGGCCATGTAAAATAAAATCAAGCTGCGAGGCCCACCTGCTCGCCCGAGCGATATTGAGTGGGTGTCGGCGTGCTGCGACCGACTG
This sequence comes from Nidula niveotomentosa, assembly GCA_036937135.1. Taxonomy (NCBI): domain Eukaryota; kingdom Fungi; phylum Basidiomycota; class Agaricomycetes; order Agaricales; family Nidulariaceae; genus Nidula; species Nidula niveotomentosa. The sequence continues at coordinate 63,434 of JASFDE010000006.1, forward strand.
GGGTCTGGTTGCCGGACGGGCGCTGCGGGGGAGCAGCGGATGTGCTGATGCCGCGGCGTCTTGATTTTGAAGTGGAGTGGGGCGGGACGTAGCGATCTGCTGATGAAGGGTGGAGAACCAGGTTCATTTCGTGCTTGCCGTCTGCAGACCATAAGTCCACGGTGACCAGGAAAAATGAGCAGTCCACGTCGCTGCCATCAATGATGAGATGGATACTCGGGCAACTGGGAGAGAGCAGTGCAGCTCACTCTACGTCCACCAAAGAATTGTCGTCCCTTCTAACTATCATTTTAGCTACGGCGGCAGGAGCTAAAGGTCTTCGATCCTAATCGCGACATGAAAAGATCAGCCGTCAGCAGGGTGAAGTCATGAACCGAAAAACGCACCTTGTCTCCGAATCCACACATTCGGGCACGCAAGGGGTGCTGGACTACCTCGAGTGAGTAGTGCCTGCCAAAAGAGAAGTAAGTAAGCCTGAAAGATGCCAAGTCGCATCTAAGGGTATATGACAGACTTTCTACCAGACCACTGGCCCCAGAGCTCTGGGCCGTCAGATGAGCCTTGACGCGGGGCTGCGGCGGTGCTGGCGCTTGGACGGGTATTCGTCTGCTGAATCATGGTGGTTGGAGGAGACGGATGGTTGGCGGGGGGCAGTTGACAGGGTTGAGAGGAGGAGTGTGTGATTGGGATAAGAGCTCGGCCGGGGGTGAGCCGGAGAAGAGGACCGCGGAGGGCAGGCGCAGAGGATCTGAAGAGCTTGAGAAGTGGTTCTCACGGAAGAAAAAAGAAAAACAAAGGGCAGAAGAGGATGGGCGAGTAGAAATGAGCAGCAGAAACTTGTGGGATGCGTGTGTCCAGTAAGAGAAAGACGAGCGACCCGAGAGAGTGGAATAGCCAAGACGTGAACCAATCAGAGGCACAATTCAGATAATGGACGACGACGAGTCGAGAGGGAACTAGGCTGATCTCGTTGCCAATATTATTGAAAGCAGACGCTATGTGTCCAAACTTAGGCAGATGCAAGGAGGAGGAGCGAAGACGGGGCGAAGGCAGGGAGGACGCAGGGCGAAACGCGCTACGGCACAGCCACAACTAATTTAGATGCTAAACGTGCGTACGTTGCCGGAAGCAGTCGATCACGGCTACTACAGTCCATTCAAGCAAATACCATACACTGCGCTGGATTGCATTTTTTATCTTCGGTCTCCGAGGACAAAGAACAGACAAGCCCAGTCCACCGTCATCTCTGCGCGCCAGTTCTGGGACGATGCTATTTATTCTCTGGGAACACCCGCAGGCCGTACCGAACGCCTGGTTGGCCCGCCCTTTTGGAACCATAATCGGTCACTGCATAGTCCATGGTTGCCTTGAGATTGCCTTGGGAATAAATTCGTCATAGTCAACGACACACTGCCTCCGCCTCCGCCACCCATCCAGAGTGTTCTGCTTCTGCCAGCAGTTTGCACGTCTGGGCGGCGGTGTGCGGTGAGCACGGTCAGTACATATTTTCGAGAGTCGACGCGTTCGCCCAAAACACCGGATCCCATCTGCAGCCCCGTGGGAAACCCACGTGGTGCTGATCGAGTGCATTCGACCAGCCAGCACGGTCATCGCCCCGACATCATGTCCGACCAGGCTGCTGCAAAGAAAATCCTCACCGAGCTCTCCAAGCGCGAGGATCTCAAAAACAAGGTCTGTAATGACTGCTCCAACCCAAACCCTCAGTGGGCTTCTATAAGGTGCGATCGTTGTAATTATACAGTTTCGCTGGCACTCTCTGACACACCCTCTCTCCTCAGCTTCGCCATCTTTATATGCCTCCAATGTGCTGGAACACATCGCGGGTTTGGTGTGCACATCAGGCTAGCTTCAGATCACACATAGCTCTCGGCTGTTGTTCATATCGTCCTTCATTTAGCTTCGTGCGCTCCATTTCGATGGACACCTGGACAGATGACCAGATAAAACGCATGCAGGTGAGAACTGTTTCCACAACACTGATACATTTGTGATGGACTTTTCTTCCTCTAGCTAGGTGGGAACGGCCCCTTCCGAGATTTCATGCGATCCTATGAACCCGCAGACCAAGGAGGATACAAGGACGGGCTCAGTTCTTATGATACCTACCATTGCTGGGCGGCGGCTCAGTATCGTGAAAAGGTACGAGTATTCTTTCCAAAACTGCTTCCATTCTTAAACTGTTCCTATGGTCTAGCTCGATGCCATGCTAGCCAGTAAAGACTGGTCCCCATCGGCACCTCCCGCCTCTTTCAGCGCAAACTCTCGCTCTGCCTCACCAGCACCATCCGCTACCCAAGGTCTGCGCAAGTCGCGTGCATCGACGCGTACCTTCAACTCCACCCGCAGCGACTCGCATTCCCCGTCCTCTTTCAGGAACTCGAACAGCAGCACGCCAAGCCAGCCATTAGATCAGAAGAGCCAAAATGAGAACTACTTCGCGTCCCTGGGCAGGGCAAACGAGACGCGCCCCAGTGATCTCCCGCCTTCTCAGGGTGGTCGGTATCAGGGCTTTGGGAGCACACCCACGCCACCGGCAGGCCAGCACCCGTCATACGGCCTCTCGTCCGCCGCGGCTCCGACACTCACTGACCTGCAAGAGAATCCTATGGCTGCGCTAAGCAAAGGCTGGTCGCTGTTCTCCGCAGCTGTCGTGGGTGCCTCTCGAGTCGTCTCTGAAAACGTTATCCAGCCCGGTGTGGAAAAGGTCACCGATCCTAATTTCCAGGCTAGCGTCAAGGGGTACATGACAGAGGCACAGAAGAAAGCCGCTCTTGTCGGCAGCAGCGCTAATCAGTGGTCCAAGGATCGCCTTGGCGTCGATGTCGCCGAGAGTGTCGGAGGTGTTGTCGGGACGGTGAAGGAGCGCGTTGGAGGCGGCCCATCCCACGCCGGCTATGGCTCGCTCTCGCTGTCGAGTCCTAACGACCACGATGAGAGCTCGGGTCTGTACAGCCCAGACGATCACGACAATATGTGGGGCGACTGGAACAGCCCGCAGAACTCGGCGACGCAGCCGTCGAGTTTGAGCCAGAACCTGAGTGCTGGAGCTGATGCCTCTGCTGCAAACCCGAAGAAGAAGAGCGACTGGGACGATGACTGGAAGGATTTTTAGATGTAGAGCTTTACAGTAATTGCGTGTACTCGAGGGTTATGTATGGAATATTTATTGGATGAGTTTAGCACTGTTCTTCTTCCTCGGATGTAAGGGGATAAGCTCCGGCCGATATCTTGATCGCCGGCGCTTCGCACTGCTTGAGAAGATGACCCCAAAAGCTAACCATTGCACTGTGCTCACCATCGAACTCCTTTAGACGCGTCATTCTAGAAACATAATTACTACACGCATAGGTGCTGTTCGTAACTTTAATCGTTCGGGACAAGGATCTCTGTAACACAGACCGCATCTTGAGATGCCGCAGAGATTTTGCAGAGTCCAACCTAACAGTGTAATAAAAACGGCGCTCATACATGACGTATCCTATATTTCAATATAGTAAATATTAAAATAGGGTATATGAGAAATCGAAGCGACATTGGAAAGTAGAAAACAGTACTAGCTAATATGAAGTGAACGGGTGCAAGATTATATCGAATAAGAACTAACATCTCTGTGGTTAATACAATGGGTGCAATCAGGAAAAATGAGCGAAGTTTGGAATGGTTCATTAGCACATAAAAACAAATGCAAAAGGCGCGATAGACAGGCCATAGAACTGCCAAACGAAGAGTCGGGATAGTGATGAGAAAAGAAAAGAAAAAAATATATGTTCCTATGAAAATTTTATTCCAAACCATGTATGTGGGGAGAAATAAAGGAAAGTATATCCCTGCTATAGGGAGTACCACGACTCTAGGATGCCTTATGCAAACAGCAATAAAGAGTTTCTCATTTCGGAAATTCCCAGAAATGACCTTGGGAGTGCTAAACAAGTCCACTATAAGTCCAGGATGGTTAAGTGGTTTTCGAAAAAAAGAGCTCTAGCAGAATGCAATGACATACCATAATAATTCATGTTCTGGGTGGTATGGGAAAGCATAACGAAATCGGCAGCTACATTAACAAGATTTATACAGTGTTCACTTGAGCGAGATGGGTCACGCAAGTAATCCAGGAAACTCTGGTGATGGAAATAGATCCTCCCGGATTGGCTCTCGTCGTCTTCAACCGGCAAATTTATCAAAGAATGGAGGCAACGTAATGCAAGATATGCACCTCCAGGGGACAGTCCAAGCATCTCCTCAATAGCATATAGATCAGAGTGATCAACATTGACAACTTCATATTCAGCTCTAATGAGTGTCCCACCTCGAAAGCTCAGAAGTATCACAACTAGAAACCCGAGAACCTGCCGTGTACGATCAACATCGGGGCTACCAACTAGAATATGAGAGTAAAGCCTGTCAAGTTCGGCAAGAGGAGTTTGGCGACTGGCTTTGCTAGCCATCACTTCCTTTAGTCGCTCGATTGGCGAGAACTGTGGATCATCCACAAATTTCAAGACAGTGGATGGATAAATGAACTGTCCCGACGATTTCTCCACCAACTCCTCGATTGTTGAATCTGATGGCCATGGGCCCGTTAGATGCTTCATGGTACGCAGGTGTTTCTTGTTCATCCGAATGTCGGCAAATCCGCTGTGGAGATGCGTGCGGATGTCATCCCACGGGCGCCATTCATGATCGAGTGTGATATATGTTGAACAAGAAGAGAGATCTTTCGTATTAAATTCCTCTTGGATCCAAGGCTCCGGCCGACTGATGATAATAAGGCGCAGCGGATGGGGTATACCCTGAACGACACTCGCGATGAGGCGCAGTACATTGGCCTGCTTATTGGGATCTGCGCACTCATCCAGGCCATCAATCACGATAAGCATCTGCTGTATCTGCTCACTAAGTGAGAGAAGAGGTTCTAGAATCAGTTTCTGCATTTGAACTTCCAAGGAAAGGTCAAGAACGGCGGGATGTAGCTGTAGAATTGCTTCTAGGGAAGATAGAAACTGAGGAATACGGAGTCCCACCTGGTAAGCAATGGTGGGAAATACTGTCCTGGCATCGTTGCGACCAACATAAGTTCCCGAGAAGAAGTATGCCGCCCCAAGCTGACCACTGACATGACAATGTTCCGCAATTGTCTGTGCAATGGCAGATTTCCCAGCTCCTGCGGGTCCTCGCATCCAAAGAATTCTTTCGCCTTGATCGTTTCCAATCCAGCTTAGTATTTTGTCTATGACTGCAGTTCGAGTCCCCGGAAGACACCTTGGTGGTGGAAATCGTTCTGCAGAGTTATGAAAAGCAGCAGCGGAAATGTGTTTGGAAAGAACATGTAAACCTCGATGAGAGTTGTAAGCCCGTCGACGGCATTATAGAATCGCACAGAACATCCTTACCTGTGTTGGTTGCCTGCCCATTTTGTTCGACTTGAAATACCCCACCATTGATAACGAAATTGTTCGCGTTATTGAACATAGTCTCGGCACCAGGTCTTCATGAGTGCTAGACTTTGGAAAGAGGTCCAAGACCCAATTTTTCGCGAAAGATAGCCAACGATGCGAAGTGGAAATTGAGCGTTCGAAGAATTCCGGTAACATCGAATCAATAGACTGAATGAATGCTGTCTGGTCATTTCCTCGCCGGATATAAGGGAACAAGTTCCGGCCGACCTTGATCGCCGGACCTCTTCAACTGCCCCGCACTGCTCGATAATGACCCCAGAACCTAACCACATACCATCTATTATCAACTGCTGCCAGTAGACGCGTCATTCTAGAGGCACGACAACTAAACCTCTCAAGATGCGCTCTGTATTGCAGAGATCCCTGTTTAGGACGTTTAGCCAGTGCAAATGGCGTTCATACCATGCTTCCGTTCTCCCCTCACTCATTTCTACGTCGTCTCCCGAGTTCGCAGATAAAGCTGCTGCCATGGACAACCTTGTAGCAGATCTAGAGGCCAAGGCCGCACAGGCGCGGCAAGGCGGCGGGTCCAAGGCCGCAGAGCGGATGCGGAGCAAAGGCAAGAAATTGCCCCGCGAAAGGTAACGCTTTCTCTTGCTCCGGACCTACTACATTCACTCCTGCGATGCTCATGGTGCTTCGCATTTCTGCAGGTTAAACCTCCTGCTGGATCCACATACACCGTTCTTGGAGCTATCACCGCTGGCCGCGTTGGATGTGTACCCTGGCCAGTCGATCCCTGGCGCGGGGATTATCACTGGCATTGGCCGGATAGCGGGGAGGGAATGCGTGGTGGTCATCAACGACGCGACTGTTAAAGGCGGCTCATATTATCCTTTGACGGTGAAGAAACACTTGAGGGCCCAGGAGATCGCACGTGAGAACGGGCTTCCGTGCGTGTATGTGGGTGAGTGCTGTTTAAGCTTCAGTTCAAGAAAGCTTATAAAGAGATCATTTAATTTGAATAGTGGAATCAGGAGGTGCTGCCCTTCCGTATCAGGCTAATGTTTTCCCAGATAAAGGGCACTTTGGACGGATATTTTATAATATGGCACAAATGTCCGCTCTTGGGATACCACAGATTGCGGTAGTGCACGGAATTTCTGTGGCAGGTCTGCTCCTTTCTCTCATAAATACAGACACTCGTTAATTCTGGGAACCCTCTAAGGTGGTGCTTATGTTCCCGCCATGGCGGATGAGAATATCATTGTCCAGAACCAGGGGCGGATATTCCTTGCTGGGCCACCACTGGTAAAGGCGGCCACTGGGGAAGAGGTTGACGAGGAAACTCTAGGCGGCGGTTTAATGCACTCTAGCGAGAGCGGTGTTACAGATCATCTGGCCAGAGACGATGAGCATGCACTTGCCATTGCACGGGATATAGTGGGGGACCTTGGTCATGCTGGAAGTGTCGAAGCACTTGTGAATAGTATTCTGTCTCATGACTCGACGCTCATCCTCAAACTGACTTCTTTGCTAGCCTGATGCCACACCGGAAGATCCTCTGTACCCCGCCTCAGAACTTCATGGCATTGTAGGGACGGATGTTCGACAGGCATTCGACATGCGCGACGTTATTGCGCGCATCGTCGACGGTAGCCGGTTCAGAGAGTTCAAGAAGGAATACGGGACTACGATGATTACCGTTGGTCTCCATCCCTATTATCATTTTCTGGTATGACTTGACGTTGGGAATGCAGGGTTTTGCTCATATACACGGTTACCAAGTTGGGATTGTTGCCAACAATGGGATTCTCTTTTCGCCTTCGGCACTGAAGGCGACTCACTTTATACAACTGTGTTCCCAGCGGAAGATACCCCTGCTGTTTCTTGTCAATGTAACAGGTGCGGTTGGTGTGAGTGTCACGGAATGTCAACTCACATAGAAAAGGTTATATGGTCGGCTCGAAGGCTGAGAAAGGGGGGATCGCCAAAGACGGTAAATCTCAACGTTGACAAGCTATCATATCTGAACACACGGGTCGGTTACAGGAGCAAAGATGGTTCGCGCTGTTGCTTGCGCTGATGTTCCTAAACTTACAGTCATTGTCGGTGGAAGCTTTGGAGCGGGCAACTACGGTAAAGCTGTTGGTCGTTCCTTGCCCAGTATGATGTTAATGGTTTCATTACAGGAATGGCTGGTCGGGCGGTATGCGTCTGATTAATTTCGAAAGCATGCCAAATAAACTTACTTGAGAATAGTATTCACCGAGGTTCTTATGGATGTGGCCTGTAATATTTCCTCGTCTACCTGTTTGCTATTCATTGCCATACTCACATAGCATTTTTGTTAGAATGCCAAAGTGTCTGTCATGGGGTCAGCACAGCTATCTCAGGTCATGACCAGCGTGTCAAAGTACGTAGCAAATTTGTTCCTCGCGTTTATTAATTAATGTGCCTATTATACAGAGACCCAGCGCAACATTCAGAATTGAAAGCTGAGATAGAGGATCAGTCGACAGCAATTTACTCCACCGCTCGTCTATGGGACGACGGTATCATAAAGCCTACAGATACCAGAGATGTTGTGGGTCTTGGTCTTGGGCTGATTTCGCGCGAAAATGCCCTCCGAGGAAGTGGCAATTCCGCAAGTATGGCTTGGGATGGAGATGGAAAAGGCTTCGGCGTTTTCAGAATGTAAATACGCTAATTTGTGCTTGTTTAACAACGACGTGATTAGGTCACATAATTATACCTATTTGGCAAGAGCTTTGCGAATGGAAGTTCGTTTTGATGGGGAACGAACTTTGCTTCAAATTGCAGTAATGACTATTTCTTGAGAATGCGCTTTCATTTCTCAGAGCCATGTCGATCGCCAACATAGAGAAACTTGAAATTTCTACGCGCGCCAAGTTTCGCTCCACTCAAATCTTGTCTTCTTTCCCCCAGATTATATCGGAGCTGCTGCAGAATTCTCTCGACGCCGGTGCTCTTCATGTGGATGTTGGGCTCGACTGCGAAGAGTGGACATGCTGGGTTAGAGATGATGGCTCTGGGATAAGCAAACGAGGGTTGGAGCTCCTAGGAAAAGATGACGACGGCGGTAGATATAGTAAGTCAATTCCTTCTCTTTTGAATTATGGATAACTCACGACATCTAGACACGTCCAAAACATATGCTGCCGCCCCTGTGAACGCGTTTTCGACCTTTGGATTTCGTGGAGAAGGTGAGGACTACGCGTTCTCGGGGATAAAATTCACCGCTAAGATCTGGCGCGTTTCCCGAAGCTTTGGCCTCCGCCGCTGAACTTTGCTGCTTGGAAATTTGTTCTCGGACTTCTACCTCTCGAGATACTTGGTCTATAATCCTTAAGGTCCAACTATCTACACTCAATCATACATGGAGATTGATACTTTGATAGGGAGGAAAACTCCTTTATAATGGACCGGCTGTCCGTTGGCGGAGAGAATCTCCAGGGACTGTCGTTTGCATACGCGATGCATTTTACAACGTCCGCTCCATGTCCAAATTCATTTGCTAAGACTCATTCTTGTCTTGTACAGCTTCCTGTTCGTCGCTTGGCACACCTATCGCCTTCAAAAACATGGGAACTGGTCCGCCATGAAATGGAGGCATATGCTCTCGTTTTCCCGCATGTGGCATTTAACCTGGAGGACACCCGATATGCTCAAGAACTTAGCAGCTCAAAAGATCGCACTTTTCGGATACCTAAGGTCAGAACGAACCGAAATTCTGGTTAATAGTCTAGGATACATGTCATTCACAGACATCGTCTGTCTTATCCTCATTTAAATATTTGTACGGCCGCGCTTTGACGGAGGTGAGAAACCAGCTTTTTCATTCGATTTATGGCGCCTCAGCCTCTATCCATTTTAGCATATTGAAGAAATCAATGCTAGCCTTGGCTTGATACGAATCGATGGCTTTATTAGCCTTTTTGGTGCCCATTCAAAGGTGCACATGTCTTGGACATTATACAATATTCATTTTAACATGAGTGGTTTCTTAGGCATACCAATTCTTATGTATGTACATCCAACTGTGAATTATGCTCCGAAAGTTGACATCGTTCATGCGGGAAGATATCAATCGTCATCCTATAACGCCTTGTGACCTTCATCGAGCTATTGAATCAAAATTTAATGCCAGTTCGTTTTCCAAAAACGTAAGGGCGCAATGTTTTTTTACATCCATGAGAGCTCATTTTTTCCTTTACTCGTTAGGCTTTCAACGAAGGAGGGGACACGGGTCTCCCACGCTCCAGTATGCATGTCTTTTGTGTCACAAACTAATTATTTATTCGGCGCCGGATTTAGCCGTACGAAGATCTCCGCGTAAGAGTGAAAAGAAGCCTGTTTACGTCCTTAATATCACGGTTCCTCCCAGTGAGATCGATAACTGTTTGGAACCGTCAAAGAATGCAGTACATTTAGAGGTTCGTCATTACTTTCTCGCATGTGTATTGACTCATTTGACGATTCAATAGAATAAATCCGCTCTTCTGTCGTTCTTGTCATCCACGATCTATGCTTTCCTATCGAAGCACGGATTCTCGCCGGAGTTTCATTACGACGAGGGGCAGATGATCGGTGGTTTCTCACCATCACCACGAAAGCGAAGGAAGCTCAACCAAGAAGACTCTGCAGATATGGGATTAGATTCCTGCAGTGATTTATCTAGACTCTCCTTACAAGGCGATGAGAAGACAGGCGATACAGCCCAAACAATTACTTCTTTGTATACATCAACGGTCAGTGACAACTTTATATTATCTTAATTTGACTCAATGTTTATTAGGATGCCGAAACTCGAGACGTGGTTTGGATTGACCCGAATACGAGCAAGAAATTTATTGTGGATACAAGGACAGGCAATTCGTACCCTCAAGCCGAGCCAAATTCCATTCGGGATGAATACTCCTCCGAGCAAGCCTTGACAAATGACCAAACACGGCGTACAATCAGCCACAGGGCGTATAGTCACGACAAAAGGAATTCGAACAGTCAGTCCATCCCCAATTGGCTCTCTTCAGCCCTCCAGGTATGTTTATTGTGTGGTGTGACCGAAACCATCGGACGGGTTATCAATTTCTATTCCGCAGTATAATCAAGCATACACGGTCACAGAAAACAAAATACCCTCCTTAATACTACCGTCGGGTCTTGAACCGATAGTATCGGCCCTAGATTCAGCTAATAATCGACGACAAGACTACCATAGATCGGAGGGGCGGCTTCTATCGCAATACTTCCAAACGGGATCCTTTCATTCGGGATCCAACAGCCATACTCATCGACTCACGAAGGACGACCTTGGTCATGCGCGAATTGTCGGCCAAGTTGACCGGAAGTTCGTTGCATGCTTACTCACGGATAAGCCGGATGACATTCGCGGAGGTTGTGCTGACGGAGAAGTCATCCGAGAGTCGATCACCGCTTCCTCAGTTTTGATCCTTATTGACCAACATGCAGCTGACGAACGTGTCCGGGTGGAGCGATTCCTCAAAGAGCTGTGTTTGGGATATTTGCACAGTCAAGGGGACGGCGGAGATCCAGCTAAAGGGGTTAGAAAGAAGGAGCTTATGCCGCCTCATCCTATACTTCTGACTCAGCACGAGGCTCTCATGCTCAAAGAGTCGAAGGAGGTACAAAGGGCTTTCCGGAATTGGGGATTTTGCTTTTCGGATCTCTCTGACAATAATGGACTAGACGAATTCCATCCCGTTTCGCGGATCGAAAGTGATAGCGGATATATCCAGTTGTCCGTGGAGTCTATTCCTGAAGTTGTGAGCGAAAAGGTTAGTGCCACATTGGTTCGGCAATGCAAGGATCGACGCTGAAGTTTACTATCTCCACTTGGTAGCTACTGCAAGGAGATGAATTACAGGATCTTATCAGAGCATTCCTGGGACAAATTCAAACAGATCAACACCTAGCCACACAAACTAATATGCTGTGGAACGGGGACGAAGATGTATTTTATTGGGTGAAAGCTCTTCGTTGGTGTCCACATGCATTGCTGGACATGATCAACTCTAAAGCATGTCGAGGCGAGTGTCAATATTCTGGTTTCCTAAGCGAGGTCCTGACCACCGGGACCAGGTGCGATTATGTTTAATGATTCTCTAAGCACAGAGCAGTGCGAGAGGCTTGTGTATCAGCTGTCACAAACTGCATTTCCTTTTCAATGCGCTCACGGACGGTTTGTAAGACACATCCTGCGATGATACTTCCGCTAACTTTTAACCTGCAGACCGTCACTAGTACCACTAGCAAACCTGGGAGCAATCGCTGGTGGTAACCGGCGCACGGAGTACAATTGGACACGATTAGAAACAATGGATAGGTCTTAGAGCCCATTCCGTGCTCCGGGGACAGAGAGGGGCGTTTTAGGTCAAAAGTATTTTTGGAAGGTGTTAAGGTGGAACTGCCCATACCTTCAATTTAGGTATCTCTCCTGCTTGGCGTCATGTTTTGTTTGTAGCACAGCCTTTATTAACACTTGTCATAACAGTAGTACATTTCGGCCATATTACATGAATGTTGGTTCGAAATTGCACTTTGCGTCGTACCAAGTAAACCACTGCGCCGAATGTTCCCACCGGAAACTGCGCAAGAATATTGTTCGATGAGAAGGGTAAGTGAATGATTACATGCGAGTTGCTTTGGTGTCGAGGACCAGGTTTTTGATTTGAAGTCTAGGCAAGCGAACCATGGTCAAGACGCGTCTGGCGTTGACGACGTGCAGCATAGGCGATGTGAAATTCTGATGGTCTCCACTCAAGGAGGCAACAGGTGTCGCGTGACGTCAGAGCCGGAGCCTGGCCGGAATTAGCCGAGCGCGAGACAGCGACGTCATGCAGACAAGCGCCCACCTATAAAGGCCATTCGGAGGTGTTGGTTGCTCTCTACCAACCACCTCTATATTCATCTGCTAATTCACAACACTTTCTCGTTCCCATACCCAATTTACATCACCCAATATGACTAAGAGCCTCACTAAAGTCATCTACAAGCCCGATACTCAGTCCACGGACGAGTACCTCGTCATTGTTGCAGATGTCGAACTCGTATGTTGCATTTCAATACTCTATCTCTATCTGATTGATCTGAGCGTTCTGGTGCTTTATCTAGTATAAAAAGTGGAAAGACGGAGGTTAGTATTGATTCTTCGATTGCGTTAGATCATCTGAACTGATCGTGTGCTCATCCAGACACGTAAATTCCATGTCCTCTTCGCTTCCTCGCACGTTGAATTAACGCTTCACTCTAGCACCATTCCGCTTGTAGACATCGTTGATTGTGTGTCCATCACATTTTGCTGTTTCATACCTGATGTTAACAAGGTAACAACAGCGTTCTCTGTCTTTCATTCTGGTCAAGGCTCTCAAGGCCTTCTCCGCCAAGCATCGAACCAACAACTAGACACAATCTTCGGAACACACAAGGACGTCGACGTGGTTGCCCAAGTTCTTAAGAAAGGTACAGCGCAGGCAGGCGAGGGTATCCAAAACGCAAACGTTGGCACACTGAATGCAACCAAAGGAAGTTCCGTTGTAGATACTCGAGGGAAGGGACCAACAGGAATTTCGGGGGGTCGATGAGCAGTGTCGAGCCATCTAATATCGCAACAGTCTCATAAATGGAGGAATAGTTAAGCGCATCTGTATTTTAGTCCCAAACACTTGTACAACAAGAATCTCAGACCAATTTTATTGGGTTTAACGCACTATCACTAGCTACGTTTAAAGTTGACGGATCCTTCGATCCCTATCCTCTATCCTAGATCCTAGCGGCGTTTACATAACATGGAATATTGGGAGTTCCGCTAATTGTGCAGTCCGGCATTGCGAAGAGCGCGCGTGTGCACATGAAGGCAAAGCAAGCGCTTAATCAGCGCTTACTTTTACTATTTAGTTTCAAAATGGGTTGTAAATTTGAAAGATATTCCATAGTTGCATAACAATAAAAGTGATGTTTTTAGAGCCCATAAATTGTTGATTTCAATGGGCAAATTATATTTACTGACTTTTAAGAATATACTTGGAAGTAGATATGTAGATTCTTAACAAATATATGCAGTTTCCGTAGACTGGTGAAGGCTCTTGAGGTCGATAAATTAATTTCTGCATATAAAGTAACTTAGAATCTTTTAAGCATTTTATTAGGATAACATTTACTTATAATCCTTCCAAATACTTTACTATCATAAACCCAAACATCAGCCAGACCCATCCTTTAGCCAGTCACACTTTTTATCGGGGAATTCACAGCCAGTGACAGACCTGCAGGTTTTGGCTGTTTTTGGCAGGCGGCCGGAAGAATGAGTCTGGCCAATGTTTGAGTCCATGATAGTACTGTATAGGAGACGGGCGGAAAACATATCTCGGTCATTGCCGGCCAAACCATCATATAGTGACACTCAGGTCACAACAAGTTGGAGCCTCAACAACGATGCTTACTGTATGCGACCCTGAAAATAGCCACGTCAGATTGCAAATTAAACTTCTTCAAACACCTTTCTGCCATGGCTAAAGAAAATAGTAGACATATTTCTTATATACTAGCATTTACAATTTCATAATTTTAAAATGTCTTGCAAGCTCCCAGTGAATTTTTGTTCAACAGGATGTCCAAATTTGACTGTTACAGGGAAAATGGCCGGCCCTGAAATGGCCGGTGGTAGGGCCCGTTTGGTTAGCCATTTACCATGTAAATCGTGCTCTACGTACTTTCATCGAGTGTATTAATTTTGGATTAGTATCCTATCTCAAAAAAAGTTATGCCAGTAATAGATGTTCTTTCTGTGAATGCTTTCATGTGGTTTCTATAATATCATCTCTTTCCCCTTATCAGAAATTCTTTCGGCATTTTGAGTAGCCCAAAATACCCCTATTTTGATAAAAGGCAGTATCACTGTTCCAAAAAAAATCTAGAAAAATATATAGGAACCCCTAATTCAAATATTTAGATGCATTTAACATTTTTTACCATACAACTTTGAGAGAGCTGAAGGCATTTCATGAAAACATGAGTGGGCTTTTCGTGGAGCCGTGAGATCCAAGAAAGTCATTGTATAATTTCAATTTCAATTTGAAGACCAAAAGGGCCAAATAAAGCACTTAGAGCCTTCATAGATCTGAAGACTACAAATGAAAATAAATGTTTATTATGTCTACGGCGAGGGAATGCATTTCAGAGTTGGCTGGAGAAGCAGCTGGTATATTCGGCTTATCAAATCGCTGATGTCATCGACTTTTGCAAAGTTTTCTTGCTATTTCTCCACAAAGGTGGGGATTTAGCTTTTATAAATTTGTATTTTGATTTATCTGGATGATTTAAAGCTGCTTGTGCAAAAATATTTGTGTAATTTGAACGAGAACTTGTGCTACAATCGCAGTGGCCACTTTCCGGGGTTGGATGCTTTCAGGGTCGCATACGGTATGGAAACGCCCCTAGAGGATAGGAATCGGAGGATCCGTCAACTTTGAACATAGCTAATCCAAGCTGTTTGATTAAGATGATCATTCCACAGCGAATGGTCACTCATGGCGTCGTTGGTATTCTCTGAAGTTGGTCGAAAAATAGAGTACAATGTTAGCAACAATATCGAGGATATAAAATACAAGATCTCAATAAGAATGCATTATAGTAAGTTTTCTCTGAAGTTCGACGCAAGACAGAACTGTTATGCGTCAACAAGTTGTGAATCAACTTCTTCATGAGATATCGACTTCATGAGGTGCAAAATCATATTATCAGCAATGCTACGTAATCCAACCATGGTCTGTGATACATTTGCTCGACAATATCAGTCTTAAGCTGCTTGTCCCAGCTTCTCTGCCCAAGTATCAAGTCCATGATTGACCTGTCATAATGGTCTACGAAACTGTTTAAAGGCTGACGTTGATAGGGGTGCAGCCGATAGCGACAAGACCGTCTAGTAACGATTAAGTCAGAATACAAAAATAAACCATAAAATGCGAGGAAATGCATACTGAAAGAGTTGTTCGTGCAGCAAACGGGCTGCGAAGTGCTGTTTATATAGCATTGTTAATAGCAGTCAAAAAAAATAAAAGACAAGAACCTCTTACCAGGAGTCGCCTCCAACGCCAATTACGGAGATCGGGGTACAAGTCAGGCCAACCGCAACTGTGAGGTCCTGAACGACAATGCCAAGGAGAGCAAAGATTGAGGTGGCAGCTGGGCTGCTGGCGGGGACAACGCTGTTGCAGCATTGTATGGGTCCAGTGGAGCACTCATCGCGCTTCAGAGGTGTGGCGACCGCAAGAGTAGCGAGAGCGAAAGCGGTGAGAGCAGAGAGCTTGAACTGCATGGTAGAGATGCTAAATATTCAGATACCAAATCTTTCGAACATAGAGAACATTTATATGTTTCCCGTCTTTACTGGTTTCAGGGAGGTTGTCCAAAAAGAATTTCTAAGAGTATAATTCATATTGCATTTATCACCATGTAAAGAAAGGGATGTCGAAGTGGAGTGGCCCGCAACAAAATGTGGAGCTTTGATAACATATGAAGCGATACCAACGGGGCAGTATCTTCGACAAAGAATGTTTGCCAAGAAAGAAAATCAAGGAACAAATTGAGTCAACGGCGTGGGCGTGTCAAATCATGGGACATGCTGTA
This sequence comes from Nidula niveotomentosa, assembly GCA_036937135.1. NCBI lineage: Eukaryota > Fungi > Basidiomycota > Agaricomycetes > Agaricales > Nidulariaceae > Nidula > Nidula niveotomentosa. The sequence goes on from JASFDE010000006.1 coordinate 79,519, forward strand.
TCTATGTTGCGTCACCGAGGATAGCATTGGTCCGAGTTTCCGTCTTTCATCAGCCACGAGTCAAGCACCTGTCAGCGCCAAAATTAACATTCGATCGTGATGAGTCTGATAAACAGAGAACGGATGGCCAGTTTCAGAATGTATGACGCCAAATGCATAGCCAGCTTAACCGCATTCGTTGATTTCCGGACAAATATATGACATAGCGGACAAGGTTGCCGACAACGCGTAGGAAAAGGAAGTGCTTCATTGACATCGTATAGCCCAGAAAATAATGATGGGTGGAAGCACAGCGGCTGGTGGCGGCGACGTGTAACTCCAGGATCGCCCATTTATTCAGTTCTGGCAATGCATAGGAGAGATGCTGTCTGATGAAGCTCGACATTTGTTGAAGAGACGCGATGATGCCAGTAAAACTCGATTGGCAAGCAATCATTCCATGAGAAAAGTTCCTTAAATGATAACCAGATGATCAGAAAGCATGTATGTAACGAGCTGCATGGTAGAAGAGACTTGATATGTTTCCGTCAAGTAGCCAGGTGCATATCTGGTAGTTGGAGCTACGGCGCGCGCTAAACAGAGAAAAAGAAAAGGGGAGAACATAAGAAAGATTTACAATTATCCAAAATCAAATTAATTTTGAAGTTGGAGGTGGCACGTTCGCCGTTAACGCGTCAATTTCAGGGTTAGCGGAGGAGGACATGTTCATGATGAATAAATTTCGAGTGTCACGATGTGACAAACACTGTTCACACGGTCACCGAGTCAGCGCCGATATCGAGCCTGCCCTCCCGTCTACATACCTTCACCAGCTGCAGAACTTCCCGGACTGGGAGTGTCAATTTCGACCCCCCTATTTTATATGCATTTCATATTCTTTCTATTCAAGCCAATCTGATCATTCAGGAAGCAGATCCGTTGAAGCTTGAAAAGGAGTTCGGACACTTCGCACACCTTTCAGTTCCATAGAGGTAAGTATTATATGTGTTTAATTTGAGTTTTATTTATGCTCTGAAATTATCAAGCACTCGCCATTTTCTCCTTGAAATGACACTCCTTGCCATCCAACGGGAAGTTCGCGATTGGCTTTCTCATCCCCCGATGATGTAGAATGTTTGGCAATAGCATGGTCAAACAAACACGCTCTTGACAAACAGATATCGTCACCCACGGTCCCACATATCCCCAACTTCATCGCACACTCGCAAGGGTAAAAAAAATCAACCCTGTCAGGAAATAAATATCTCCCATGCGAATTTTTAATATTTAAGAGCTAACAATTATCTAGTTGTATCTCATGGGAAGTAATGGTTTCAATTTTTATCAGTCGCTCGGGCACTCCTCTTGTCACAGCATACTGCAGTATATTGTTTACATTGTTAGGAATCCTCTGTATCACTTGTGCAGTTCGACTAGTAGAATAAAAGTTACATATGCCAGATTTAAATATTTCTCTAGCTTTTCGTACCACTCGCCGTTGTCGCGAATTCAATTCTGCCAAAAATGCGCAACTCTGTGATGCAAATATGATAGAAAATAAACAGACAGACATTTCTTCAACTTCTTATAAGTGATAAAAATCCATCGCTTCCAAGAAATAAGAGAAGGGTTTATATTTTACCCACATTTTCGGGCGACGCTTGAAGTTCGGACTCTGTAGTGAACTGGAGTGTTCTCGGTCAATTTGAATATCACGGCAGCCAAACAAATACTCGGTATCAGAGACCAAACGGGGACAAATTTAATTAAACGTTTTATGTGACCTCCGCAGTTCGAATAGCTCCACTCCTACCTTTTCGTCTTCCACTCTCCTACTGCGTTCTGCTTGACTTTTTGCGACTCTCGTAAAGCCATACGGCCAAGCTCTCTAAGAGGAAACATTTGGAGCTCGTAAATCCAGCTTAAATCCGTGGCCATCTCGGGACGGAGACATGTTACGGCGTTTAAACTGGCCCATTTCGCAGCTATGCGGCCGACTCCCGAGATCCTTCTTCCCCTTTTGTTGTCCAGCCTGCCGGACGTACCCTCTGTAGCCCATACTCTTATTCCCATTGCGTCAAATTTCTCTCTCTTTTACGGCATGAGACCAACTACACTTGACGTGGGCTGGGCCTGGTCCCTTGAACCCCATGCTGTCGACACTTGTGGGTGCTAAGAATGGAATACGCCCATCTGTACGATTTCACCGTCCTCGTGCTCGCCGGAACAGATGGGTCTTTCGTCTCGTTCACAACTATTCACCGCTAGCCTGGCAAGATCTTCTCATGACACCAGTGCTGGTTTCTTCTCTCAGGATCCGATGCTCATGGACGATGATAGTGATGCTGCATTTTGCTGCGCTGATCAGTTATGCATTATACCCAGTGCCGTGTTACCTAACAAGACGTCATGTAACCACGTCCCAGGCGTCCTGTTTTCCCGCTCATGGGGGGGTTTAGGCGGCTTGGAGGTGTCTGAGAGGAGCGATGTAGCCCGAGGGATGTTCTCCGTTCTTCGTCCATCGAGACAGTTCAGGACCGCCCTACTATCCAACTGGGAACATGTACATCATCATTGTGGCTTTTTGGTAAAATAAATCCAGTTGTCAACCTGCCAAATTTTAACTTGATCCTGATGATGATCATCGCCTCCCTCTTCCTCTTGCCGCGTTTGTGAGAGCATGACGCTCGTCCACCCTCCGAAATTACGGCGCCTGTCCGTTTCCGAGCAGAATTCTGCTTACCCGTCGATGCGTGCTGTGTTTCGGCATGTCAGGTTTCTTCCCAAGGATCCACCTCCTCACTATTCGCCGCCGGGAGGTATTCATTTCGTTCCCCCACATGACGTTGTATGACTTCAACGATCATCTGTTGTCTGCGGTTGTCCCTGCCTCGAGGAGGGTGCCCCCAGAGTTCTGAACGATGACCTCAACCAGCACCGCTTTAGGAACAGGGTTCGGGAAGCTGTATAAAATAGCAACGAATCCACCTTCCTTCTCCTCACTGAACACAGGCATCAGCTTCGTCAGACAATCCCAGTCCAGCAGCCATGCGTATACGAGTATTACCACAGGCCTTTGTCGCCCTTTCTCTTTTCTCGTACCTTGCGGCCGCCATCCCCACCCGCCGGACTCTTCCGGCCAGCCAGTGCAGTACTGGGCCTGTTCAGTGCTGCCAGAGCGTTGAGTCAGCAGATAGTAGCTCTGCCGCGCTCCTGCTCAAACTCCTGGACATCGTCGTCCAGGACGTCACCATCCCAGTGGGTCTCACATGCGACCCCATCTCTGTTATCGGCGTCGGGGGTGATTCTTGGTAAGTCTTCCGGGTCTTACATTGGGAATGAAATCGAGCTGATTTTTATCTCCCAATGCAGCACCGCCCAACCTGTATGCTGCGAGAACAACTCCTTCAGTAAGTCCTTCTTGGATTTTATACGCGTCGAGGTTATCTGACATGCACCCCCCACAGACGGTGTCGTTGCGATCGGCTGTACCCCCGTTGACTTAAGCCTCTAAATGAACGCCGCCATCGACAGTGATATCATCACGCCAACGGACCCTGCATTCCGAGAGGAATGTCTATCTATCGCGAGAGCGGACAAAGGCGGACACTGTTACCGTACCTATTCGTCGACGCAGATCATGACATGAACTATATATGACATGGCTGTTCTATGCATATCTAGAGAGGACAGCTAGGGAAATTTTAGTACATTATTTATATTGGACGCACACGAGACATGGACGCGTAAGGTAACTAGGGACATTATGCATATGATCGTCGGATAGGATAGGATATGCGGCATTCACATACGGATAGGATATATGTAATCGCATATGGACAGCACTCCTCGGTCGCCGGGTGTGTACACGATATCCGAGCCACGCACACTACATATCTCATATCGAACATATGATAGCACACATTGCATTCACATACATTTCATATATCACTTCTGGAGTCTAGACGCATATTTTAAAACGCAGATGTTTTGCGGTATCATTTCATATCCGGTTTGCCGACGACGACAAAGAACAAAGAAAGCGTCCACGAGGACAACTTCTACTCTCCACAAATCATAAAGGGTACTAAGTATTACAGGTGGTAATATATCATGAATCAGATTCCTTATCCGAGTTAATATGCACTATCCTGTCCTCCGAGGACCTCCCTCTCCCTCACCCTCCGTGCTGCGTGTATAAATACGCATCTATACGACGTCAGACGATAAAATCCAAGGAGAATTCGGGGACTATAGCTGCCCCGCCGTCTCCGCCCACTCTTTGCTCCCCATCTGCACAAGCCGCGAGCACGCGCGTGCAAAGGCGAAGACTTCCTCCTCGCCCGTGAACATCGAGCTGCTGCCGACGACATCCTTCGACAGACCCTGCAAAAAACATCAGCAAAGTGTGCCCAACCATCTTTGTGGTGCGTGTGAAAAATAAAGGAAGAAGGCACCAGGGGCTCACCAGGTCATCCATGACGCTCCGCATGTGATCCGAGACGTGCTTCTCGCCTGAGCCGGAGGGCTCATCGGAGAATACTTGGAAGACGGGGACTTCGGACGTGACGAAGAGCTTGGTCTGAAAAGGCCAGCGGGTTAGTATATTTTGGGGTTAGTGAGGGCGCGGAGGAGGGCGTACTTTACTTTCGTAACATGCTATAGGAATGTTAGAGAGGAAATGAGATAAGAATTTTAGAGGAATTCGAGGGAAGGAACGAACCGTCAATGAAAGTGATAAATCTCCTCGCCTGAAATCTATATTAGTCTTCTCTCCTAGAGTAAAATAGCCAAAAAGACCCCACTCACCAAATCCTTCTTATCCAGGCCCATCTTCGGCACATCTAACAAAAACACCGTCCCAAAGTTCTTCGTCACCTCCAAATAGTCTGCCGCGCTCAGGGGCTGCCCACACAGATCGTAGAAGCTGAACTTGGCGATCGTGGACGTGCTCTCCGGGACGCGCAGTGTGCGGCCCCATGTGTGCAGCTCGCGGTTGCGGATGGGGGGGTCGGACGGGTCGGTGGAGGCGAGGGAGGCAAAGAGCTTGTTGATCTCGCGCGTGTGCTCGGGTGTGAGAGGGGAGAAGTAGACTTGGGAGAGGGCGCGTGGGATGCGTCGATAGTCTACAGAATAGGTTATTAACGAGAGGTGAAAATAGGAGTAGGATAGGAAGGCGCACCTGTGCCCGAGTCAAGGTCGGTAACTTCGAATTGGGACTTGAGCAGATCGATGGCGGGGACGAAGCTGGAGCGCTGAATGCCGTTTTTGTACAGCTCGTCGGGGTGTCGGCTGTATGGAGGGAAGTAATTAGTCGGTAAATTCTCGGGATAGCTATTTATAGGGAGCTTTGGTGGGCTGGCACGTACTTCGAGGTCATGACGCAGACTACGCCGTAATTGAGCAGGGATTCGAGGAGGCGGCGGAGGATCATGGCGTCTGCTATGTCTGTGACCTAGGAAAAGTTTAGCGTTTGAATATAAAGTAAGGAAGAGATGTACCTGGAACTCGTCGAAACAGAGCACGCAGGCCTCGTTCGCGAGGTCCCTCGCGACGGGGAGGATAGGATCGCCGCCATTGAAGCCCATGGCAATCTTCGCAGCGTGCACACGCTTGTGCACGTCAATCATAAACGCATGAAAATGCACGCGGCGCTTGCGCGTGAGTTCCGGGGGAAGAGTCTGGTAGAACAGGTCCATGAGCATGGTCTTCCCCGTACCGACGTCGCCGTAGAGGTATAAGCCCTTAGGGGCGGATTCCGGAGGCGTGGTGGGTAGGGGGGTCTCGCGGCCGAAGAGGCGCGTAAGGAGGGAGTTTGAGTGTGCGGCGGGGTTGGGTATTGGCGGTGGGTCGTAGGAGGCGAGGGCGTCGTGGAGATCTTGCAGCTTTTGAATAATACGCGTTTGGTGTTCGTCCCCGCGGAGGGCGCCGGAGTCGATGAGCTGCTGGTATCGCCGCAGGGGGGTCATGAGTGCTGGGGGGAAAGCATGAGTCATAGGGAAGAGAAAAGCAGAGGTGGGACGGACCATCATCCGGGGGAGATCGTGAGGGCGGGTGGTTGGCCGCGGATGACTTGGGGCCATCTAGCACGGATCGTTCGACGAGAGAGGGGTTGGTGTCGACGGCGAGGGAGGAGTTGAATGCCTTGCCGCGGGATCGAGCAGGTGCCGAATTCGGGGGCGGGGCAAGGCTAGAAAGGCGGGCACGGCGCGCGGCGGAGCGGGGGACGGAGCGGGGTATCTGGGAGTGGGAGGTAACGATTGTGCGCAGGGCCTTCATTGCGGGGGGCGACGAGGAGACCAGGCCTGCAGGGTAATGAGTGAGCTGGAGAGGAAGATTGTTCAAACGTTAACGCCGCCCGCCGGAGCTCCATCGTCGTATCACGTGTGCCGGCTCTTATCTTATCTATAGCAGCTGCTCTTGATCATGGACGACGACCAGGAGACGTACATCCTGCTCCTCCTCGCCGACAGCAACCTCCCCACCGGCTCCTTCGTTGCGTCGGCCGGCCTCGAGTCCTTCGTCAAGCACGGCTTTGCATCCGGCCCGCCCCTCCCCGTCACCGTCAACTTCCTCCGCGACTCCCTCGCCTCCTACGCCCGCTCTGCACTCCCCTTCGTCTCCGATGCCCATCGCCTCGTGGAGGCCTTTCTGTCTGCAGAGGACGGGGACACTAGCGCGGCCCTCGCACGCCTCACCGAGCTCGACAACCTGTACGACGCCATGACCCTCAACCACGTCGCCCGCCGCGCCTCCACCGCCCAGGGCGTCGCCCTCCTCACCCTCTACTCAAAGGGCTTCTCCCGGCCCGCCTCCCTCTCCACCTTCTCAAGCATCCACCCACCCTCCCGCATTCAGCAAGAATCTCGCAGCACCGCCCTCCTCGACCAGCTCAAGCTCAGCGTCAGGCGGGAGGAGGTGCACGGCCACCTGCCCACCTGCTGGGGGGCCCTCACCGCGGCTCTGGGCCTGACTCTAGGTTCGTTGGTTCATCATCTTACTTATACTATATGCTAGGAAGCTCAGGTGTGAAACTGAATCTCATGCTTCTCAGAGCGGTCGCAGTACCTGCACCTATTCCTGCACGCGCGGAGCCTTCTTTCCGCTTCCGTGCGGCTCAACGATATCGGGCCCTATGGTGCCCAGCAGATCCTCTTACATGCTGTTCGACCCCTCGTAGCTGCCGAAGCCGCTCTTGCTAAAGACCTGCGCACTGGGCTTCTCGACACAGACCCAGACGATGAGGACGAAGACGACGCCATTCACGGCCCTGCGAACACCTGGCCCCTGGGAGAGATCCTCGCGGGCCGGCACGACTTGCAACATTCCCGCATCTTCAACAGCTAACCTCGCAAGCTCGACACGACACACATGGCTCCAAATCCCAAATGGTTTCCAGATGCTGAAGAAAAGTAAACAGTAGTACAACGGAGGAGGGGTAGATAATATAATGATTCTATGATACCGCCGTCAACGCTAGCCGCGCCGACACCTCCGCCTGCGACCGCACCAAATTCGCGAGGTACGAGATCATCAAGGTATCCTGCCACGGACATCAGCACGCCGTGATAATAGAGGTATAAGGACAGCAAAACGCACCTGCAGACTGGCGTTAAAGCCCCCCTTCTCCAGATCGTCCGTGCTCGCACCGAGGGTATCCATCAGGTAGCGCCCTATCGCCGCGTCGCCCTTAGTCGTCCCTGCGAGCACGCTCCGCACATACGTGAGCACACGCTCGAGCATGCCCGACACGTCCTGCAGCGAGCGCTCGATGATCGCGAGATCCGCGACGGGTTGCGAAGTGGTGGAAGTGGAGGAGGCTGCGGTGGTGGTGAGGAGGTCGACTGCGTCGATGTTAAGTTTTTTAACATGAAATATGAATAGGCAATGGGGAGGACGTACGTCCGCTGCGCTCTGCGTCGTGGAATCGGAGTTCGACGGGCACGGGCACGAACACGCAGTTTTCGGGTTTAGGGAAGACGCCGACGGGTGAGCTGGATTTGGAATCGGAATTGGGATGATCAATAAATGGGTGCATGAAAAATTGAGAAGGGGTAGCGGGATGGACGCACCTGATGAACCCCTGCACGCCGGCCTCTTGGCCCTCTTCGATCCCAGTGTTCACAGCGACGTGGATCGCCTGGTGCGGTGCCGTCTCTTGCGAGTAGAAATTTTGGATGAGGGCAGAGTAGGTGTTGAGGTTCGAGCCGGTCGAGTACCTGCCCACCACAAACCGTATCCAAGCGTCAGAGAAAACGACTCTTAACGTAAAACAGCGAAACAACGCACCACCCGACAATGACCTCCTTCGGGTTGACCTTCTTATGCAGCTCGTACATGTTCTGGTGGTACTCCATGTCCACCGCGACCTGCTCGCTCGTCTCGCTGTGCAGCACCGCGAAGGCATTGCGCACCTCGACGCGGGCGTCCTCCGTGCGCACGCCGAGGAGCGTGCCGATCACGCGCTCCTGGGCGTCCGTGCGCCGCAGGTAGTGGTCGAGGATGGCGAAGAGTGCTACGGGGTGGATGGTGATGCTCGTCGGGGTGCGGCTGGAAGTTTTTTGGTTAGCGGTTTGGTATGGAAAGTTAATAGAGCTGTGCGACGCACGAAGCATTTTGGGCGGGGTCGAGGGAGGAGGAGGGGGCGTGGATGTGCACCGCTGAGGAGGAGGGGCCGAGTGGCATTTTTTTTAGAAGGTTCTGCGTTTATTAGCAGCTAGCTGTACTTAGTATGAAGCGATTGAGCGAGATCTCGTTCCCGAAAAAGTGGCACGGGAGTTGCCGAACTTTTCCATTGCCCTTTCGCTGGTGGTGACCGCACGCTCTCCAGAGTCAGTCACATTCTCCAAAAAACAAAACTCGCCACTATGCCTTCAGAAGATACAAAGGTGCGCTGCCTGCTGTATTTCTGCCTGCTATACTCGTGCTGACCCTCTTCCAGGAACGCATTGTAAAAGCAGTCGAGATAGGCCGCGTACGTCTCCCCCCTCCTCCAAGCTCCATCCCTAACCCACCACACGCGCAGACCGTCCTCCACTACGGCTGGATACCCCTCATCATCTACGTCGGGTACACCCGCAGTAACCCCCAGCCCTCCCTGATCAAGTGCGTCTTCCGTCTCTTCTTTTCCCCTGCCAGTGGCTTACAGTCGTCGTGTTGGGTGTTAGGTTGGTCAGCCCGCTTGCATGAGGCTCGAGACGCCGCGACGTCCGGTCGTTGTATTTATTGTAATGCGCTAGTTTAATAATAAGAGGCGGTTTCACAACTCGAGAGAGGCTAGCTGTCGCGAAGTGGTCCTCGTCTTTATTCTCATTCTAGGAATTCATATCTCTGCAATCTTCTCCCTGGAATAACTCTCAAGCCTTACACCCAGGTGAGCACACCTATCCACCCTTCTTTTACATTCTTTAGCAACGATTTTACACGTCGTGGTGATACACCAAGTGTATCCCGATCCAACCCGTTTGTTCTCGTGGCAGACGGCGTTTAGAGACCCTCTATGCTGTAACCCTTGCTGTGGTTTATGTGGGGGCGTTGAGATGAGGATTTGACAAGGCCAGATATGAGCTTCTTTTCTTTTTGTTTTGTGTGGTCTTTTATTACTAGAATGGAAAGCTAACGCGTAATTGTTGTGCAGGCGTGCTTTTTGGTAACTCTATCTAAGCTAGATCACGACCCCTCCTGTTTGAAAACCATTCCTTCCAGTGCACTCTGCACGAGGTTACCTATCACTCTGGCCAGCTAACTGATGTTGATAGCATGGCCTTGACTGTCCACCAGGATGTTTCAATCCAGTTCATCTAGCAGTTTGGTTAACTATCACTCCGATCAGCTAAATGATGTTGGTAGCATGGCCTTGGCTGTCCACCAGGAGGTTTCAATCCAGTTCGTCGAGCAATTTGATTAACTGACGACAGCGACGGGAAGAATTCAAGACCGGAACCCTCATCTTGCAATCTGAGAGAGGCGTAATGGCACTCCTGTACCAGTCTTATATGCAATGGAGAACTAGAAACGGGGGAAAGATCTATCTCAACACCTTCTGAAAGGAGGCGTTGGATGGTTCAACGTAAACAGAACGAAAATTTACTGGCGGTCCGAGAATAGGCGTACTCCAGTGGAAGAGAGGACTGGCATCACGGCGGCTGTATCTTCCTGTGTGGATAGTCTCGGACGAGAGTTTGTGCCGTCAGAGCAACAACTACCCAGTTATACGGGGTCAAGGTAAAGCTTAGAGCTGTTGGGCTGTAGCACATGAACATCGCCTGTCCAATCTGATGTAGGCGTGCCGGTAGATGAGGGTAGATTTCACCTACGTACATTCAGGTCCGCGGGGGTTTTTAATTAGAGGTGGCATGGGCGGTGTGGGAGGCGTGGGCGGGAAACCATGGGGGAGCAAGAGACGTATGTGGGCGAGATGAACGGATGATGGCCTCGTAGGATTTTCTATTATTGTTCAACAGTATCGTTCTGCTGAGATGATATCATGACAGGGATAGCCTGTTCGAGCGAAGTACAACAGAAGGCAACTAATATACAATGAATTATACAGAAAGCTACGCGAATGAAAGTAATATAGTAATGTAGATCTATAAGGTATGCATTTAGAAATCACAGATAAATCCTACGCAGATCGGCGGCTCCGGTAATGCGTTTACAAATTGGACAAAGTTTTGTCGAGCCTAGGCAGCGGAGCCAGCATTCCCGACAGCAGGTATGCCAGCAGCCTGTGGAGACGGTGGGCTCATTGTAAGGGTCGATGCATATTCGACAGAGGAGAGAGGTCGAGGAGGAGACATGCTTTGATTCCTAGCGATCATCCAATGAGTTCTAAGATACCAATGGCATGAAAGAAAGAAAGCCACTCACAAGATGCTTGACCTTATTTTCCAGTGCTGCAATCAACGCCTTCTTATCTCCCCGTTTCCGCGCAGCTACAACAGCCACCTCCATCCTGTCCGCATCGCCTACCCCCATGACTTCGTCCATCTTCGCTTTTACGGCAGCCACGCCCTCTTCGGGCGTGACCTGCTTCACCACCTTCCCCTCGGCGACCAGGTCCCGAAGCGTCTTCTGCTCCCGCTCCGCCTCGTCCTCACTGCTGCCCTCGATCTCGACTTCTACGTCCTCCTCTACATCTACACGGGGGATGTCGACGGGGAGGATGTCGCCCTCTGTGAATTGAGCTTCGCCATATGCGGCTTGGTCGTCCCCGTCGATGTCTACTTCGTCGTCTACGTCTTGTATAGTGGGGTTCCGCGTGTGGAAGCCCGTTCCTATGCGCATGTGAGAGGAGGATCATCAATGTGGGAGAAATAGATCATACCTCTAACATCCCCGATATGTCCTCCATTGCTGTCTTCGTCGTCTACCTCCTCCCATTCCTCTTCATCTTGAACTGCTCGCGCCTGAAGCTCCCGCTCCCGTTCCTCCTCCTGTATCCGACTGTGATTCGCAAGACACGAATCGACATGCGCATCGAGCACATCCTGGTCTCCCCTCACTGTCGCAGAGCATATGGGACACGCGATCTCGCCGCCGGCGATACCTCTCGACCACGCGTCCCGCCTATGATATCCTTCCTCCTCCTCGCGTGCCATCTCCTTGAGCTTCGCCTGCCGCCGTTTCCGATGACGCTTGATGGTTTGCAGCGTTTTGTCTACCTTCTCGGATGAATCGGAGGGGTTACGCGAGCCCATGGATTTACGGGCTTTCAGGGCTGAGCGGCGGGTGCGCGAGCTTGATCCCGGACTATAAAGGGATTATATTAGCCGTTTATAGAGATGAACTGGGCGAGGAGGACGCACCCTTCTTCGAAATCGAAGTCGATGTCGGTCGACCCCACTTGTCTGATCACTTCTTCTACTCTCTCCGATTCCAGCTGCGCGTGCATGGAGAGCAGTCGTAATGGGATTTGCTCTTCACATACCGGACATTGTCTAGTTTCCGCACGCGCTACGCATAGCGAGATTCAGTTACTATCTTTAGCACAAGAAGTAATGTGCTAACATCTCTTTATGGGTGATGGCCGTTCAGGAGGCACAGATGATAACGATGACGAGGAAGTGCTTGCTCGAGATTCCTCATAAGCTCGTTTCTTCCCTCTAGAAATGATGTAATTCAACTTGGCTGAAATTACGGGGTCAAGCAAATGAACGCACTTTGCAGTCTGGGGTATTGCCATTGCACTCTGAATATCCTTCTTTCGCAAATCGTAACGACAAAATGAATTTATTGAACGCCTTCACGAGCACCGTTCGCGTATTTTATGGATGGATTGCGAAGGTGCACAATGGATGAGGTGAAGAGGAAGGTACGGATTCTCGGGCCGGCGAAGTTTGCGACCCATCGAGGTCACGGGATTTCCAACTTCGTACACGCGACGCGCTGGGAACTTTAACTTAGCGTTGACTTACTTGGAAGCACTCATCCATGACCACAACGTCGATCGCTCACTTACTCCTTCAAAAGCTTCAACGTCCATCAATCGTCAGTACAGCTTGACGAAGAATTATTGTTGCTGACATGAGCTCAAGTACATTGTACGTATCTCTCACCTGTGGTTCTTGCTCATACCCATGCTATCCGCAAATCAGTTTATGCATAGAAACCCTTGCAGATATGGCGTATCGGAATGAAATGCTCGACCGACGGCCGTCCATCTTCTCGGGCACATTCTACCCGCATAGTCTCTTTACAAGAAACTATTATCAATCGACGGAAGATGCGTACTTTAAGGCAAAGCCCCATGACTGCCCAGTGACTGCCTCTAGTTTAAAATCTCCGAGGTTCTCCCGCGCTATAAGACTCCCACCTAATTATTAACAGAAACTATCCTAACGTTCTGCGAACTCTCTCCCTGCTGCAATATGTCAAACGATTTCGATGTCGACGCGACGCTCGCAAAGCTGACCTTGTCTAACAAGATAAAGTTGCTCACCGGTTTGGTATGTACTTCATGCCACACGCATTCTTTTCATTTTATTAACAACATTTTTCTAATCAATAGGGGTGGTGGCATACCGAGCCTGTTCCGGAAGCTGGTGTACCCTCAATGCGTCTCAGCGATGGTACACTTGATTCTTTCTTTGACTTTTGTTTCCGGATCTCATGAGATACTTAGGACCTAATGGAATTCGGGGAACGAGGGGTATGTATATGTTCCCATTGCTCTCACGAGAACTTGTTCTAAGAAAAATCTTCTATAGTCTTCAACGGAGTCCCTTCTAGCTGCTTCCCTTCATCGACCGGTCTGGGCTCGTCATTCGACATTGACCTGGCGGTCGAAGTGGGTAAGGCTCTAGGAGACGAGGCTCGAGCGAAAGGTGCGCTATAATTATCAAGCATGCGTTTGATCTTTCTGACATCCAATCTTTTTGTAGGATGCCATGTCCTTCTGGCACCGACAGTTAATACACAGCGCTCTCCTCTTGGAGGGCGTGCCTTCGAATCCTTCTCAGAGGATCCCCACTTGAATGGAACGATAGCAGCTGCTTATATCAATGGCCTGCAATCGAAAGGCGTCAGTGCAACTATTAAGCATTTCGTTGCCAATGATCAGGAGTTTCAAAGGTAACTTAGGTGAAACTGCAGCTGGCACTTCTCTAACCCTTATATTTCACACAGGTTCTCCATAAGTAGTTCGTATATCGTAATGCAAAACATTCCAATATACTTATACATTTGCAGGTGAAGTCAGCGAACGCGCTCTGCGCGAAATTTACCTTAAGCCATTCCAAATCGCGATAAAAAATTCTGATCCCTGGGCATTGATGTCAGCGTAAGTGCTAATGAACTACCGATGCTAATGGAGTAGGTTTTCATGGAACGTCAGTTACAACCGTGTTAATGGCCTTCATGTTTCGGAAAATAAGAGACTGCTGGATGACATCTTGCGCAAGGTAAGGAACATGTTTAACGTAGATTACAGCTACTAAAGTAGCCATTTTCTTCTAGGAATGGGGCTATAAGGGTTTATTTTACTGCCTTTCCCCCTCATAGTCATCTAATTTTTATTTATTTAATTCAGGAATGATCATGAGCGATTGGACTGGAGTTTACAGCACGTCCGAGAGCATTAAAGCCGGGCTGGATCTCGAGATGCCGTGAGTTATTATTCACCGTGGTATAATGTCGCTTATAAAATGCGCAAAGTGGACCATCGGTGATGCGTGGTAAGGCTCTGGAAAGGGCCCTGATTGCAGAGAAAGTTTTTGAGAGCGACATTGATGATCGCGCCCGAAAGGTTGTTCAAGAATACGTTTTGTTCGTGTACTTGTTAATGGTTCACTTCAGGTACTAGAGCTCCTGAAGAAGGCCCATGCTTCAGGCATTCCATTCGATGGTCCGGAGGAATTCATTGATACTCCCGAACTCCGTCAACTCCTGCGCACTGCAGCTTCTGATGCCATTGTCCTCCTCAAGAACGAGGAAACGCTGTTGCCCCTCTCTGGGAGCACCAAGAAGATTGCAGTAATTGGCCCCAATGCGAAGCATGCCATGACTTCCGGTGGGGGTTCTGCGCGGCTGCTGTCTACCTACACAGTCTCCCCTATGGAGGGCATCGTTGCCGCTGCCAAGGAGATTGGAGCGGAAGTTAATTACACGATTGGTGCAGCATCCTACAAATATCTTCCTCTGCTCGACCCATATATCCGTCAACGAAATGGCCAGCCAGGAGCGCTTTTTGAGTTCTGGAACGAAGCACCATCTTCTGATTATACAAGCACGGCCCCGGATCTCAGTGTCACTTTAAAGCCAATTGCTTGGAGCACATCAACGCTCGGTACTAATTGCTTCCTAGCGGATGGGATCGTAAGTTTTTGTGTATTACAAGGGAGAATCTAAACTTAAGCGGCTACAGGATGAGACGAAAGTCAACCTCACTTGCTGGATCCGGGTAAGTCACTGTTGAATTTTAATTATTTTCTGGACTCATTCTTATTGTGATGGTTCTTGTAGTACACAACCAAATTTATTCCAGATGAGGACGGAGATTGGGAATTTGGCATGAACATCGCAGGATCCGGAAACCTCTTCTTGGATAATAAGTTGATTGTTGATCTCAGCACCAACCCTGAGCAAGGCGAATCATTCTTTGGTCTTGGTACTATTGATAAACGCTCCGTCGTGAAGGGCTTGAAGGCCGGTCAGGAATATGATCTGGAGATCAGACTGTGTAACGGTGACTTCGCTGCTCGTGGCAGTCCTTTCGCCTGCTGGGGAGGCATTCGTTTGGGTGCTGCATGTCAGTTTAATGACGAAGACGCTATCAAGGAAGCCGCTGAATTAGCGCGATCATCAGATGGTTTGTGCACACCTCTCCTCTCATCCGATCCAACTCACCATCATTCTTAGTCGCTATTCTTGTTGTTGGTCTCAACCACGAGTGAGTTCAATGCCACTTCAATTTGTAAGATGATTTTTCACTAAGAGTACATCGTTTCTAGATGGGAAAGTGAGGGCTTCGATCGAGCAAATCTCGAACTTCCTGGTTTGACCAACAGCCTTGTCTCGGCGGTACTGAGTGCGAATCCGAAGACCATAGTAGTGAATCAATCGGGATCACCTGTTGAAATGCCTTGGGTCAACGAAGCGCGAACGCTTCTTCAGGTTAGTAATGGGCATTCGCAGTTATTAACTGAACATATTCCTTACTGAATATCCTGTTAGGCATTTTATGGTGGCAATGAGCTGGGCAACGGTTTGTCGGATGTTCTCTTCGGCAAGGTAAACCCCTCTGGAAAGCTTCCATTGACCTTCCCGTAGGTTCCAGTCGAACATACTTCGCTTACATGCTGACTCCGCTTTAGGAAGCGTCTTCAGGATGATCCAACTTATCCCTCATACGGTGGCAAGGGCCAAGAATTGGGCAAAATCCTGTACAACGAGGTAGGCAAGGCTGTATATTTCTTCTACGTTGTTCTAATGTCAAATTCCAGGGCATCTTTGTTGGATACAGGAGTTACGAAATTAGAGACCTGGCTCCTTTGTTCCCCTTCGGCTATGGCCTCTCATACTCCCAGTTTGAGTATTCCGACCTCAAAGTTACCCCGATTTCGAAAGATGGAACCTTCACCGTATCCTTCAAAGTCAAGAATAATAGTGGCATCGATGGAAAGGAGATCGCCCAAGTATATGTTTCTGACAAGGAATCATCGCTGCCGAGACCGATCAAAGAATTGAAGGGCTTCACGAAAGTTACAGTTAAGGCAGGGGAGACCATTTCCGCTAGCATCTCTTTTGACAGGGAGGCACTTGGTTTCTATGATGACCGGGCCATGCATTGGATTGCTGAAAAGGGCAAATTCGATGTCCATGTGGCTGCGGCATCCACAGACATACGGTTGAAAGGCGAGACTGAATTAGTGGAGTCGCTCGTCTGGACCGGCTTGTGATGTGGAGGAAAGAAGATGCTCAATGTGTGTAAGTTACATGGTATGAAAAGACATAAAAATACAATCAACTTTTATCTATACAAACTATGGTGACTTGTTCATTTCCTTGTGACAAGCATTTACTCGTCTTCTATAACTAGCTCAACACCTTCGCTTCTCGCAAGTTCGATGGCATGGTTTTCTTTTTCTTGGGCCAGACCAATCAGCGAACGCAGAATTTCTCGTTGACCTAAACGTTGAAATATTCATTGACCACCCCTTCAGCAAACGTTCCGAACTCTGTTGATAAAATGCCCACCTTCGACATAATCGCGCAGCATTGATGCCACTTCCGGACGAATTCCGACCCTCTCGTCTGCGGTCACCTCAGGCAAGCGGTCCAAAATAGTCTGAACCATGTCTTCCAAGATCCCAGATGCATCCAGGTGATCCTCGTAAGTAGGAGTGGGCTCAGAGTCCCCTACTACGGTCCGTAAAATCTTCATCCACAGCCCTTCCGCTCCATGGGCATTTCGGCCGATCTCCCATCTTTCGTTCATGCCACTGACCTTCAAAACGATAGTATCATCTGGATTATGAGGGATCGAAAACCCGTATCCCATAATTAACTCTGAATTCGGCTTTGGACCATAGTTGTTAAAGAGCTCTTTGCCTCCCTCTATTGGTGTATGAAGTACGAGGGATATCATCGGCCCTTTAAGTGCAGACGGTTCGGTATCCTTAACCTCGCCGTCAGGGTATGTGACGACCCATGAGACTGCTTGTCCGCGTGCATGGTTCAGTGAATCGACACCAGGAAGCAAAACAGGGCCCATTGATGAAGATGCTTTCAACGAAGGTGTAGACGATAATAACGATGAGGGAAATGCTCTCGATGATACATAGGTGGCGGCTGTTAAATATTTGTCCCTGTTCTTAAGTTTAAGCTGAATGGAAAAAGTATAATGGAGGATGACTGACCAAGTAAATGATTTTGCCCACTCTGAATTTGTCTTCGAGAGAACGGAATGGCACTGATTCCATTCTGATTTCCATTCTCGCTCGCGATCTAGAGTTGCGCCATAGACATTTGTACCTTTAAATGCCTCTAATTCCGAAGGACTAAAATGGAGAGCCGTTCTTAGCTTATCAGGCCGCGGCAAAGTGTTCAAGTAAGGAAAATGTCCCAGTGTCTTCGGGGCTCTGAGTCATAATGACGATGAATATGATAGAACATAAACGAATAAATTTGATGAACAGCACCTTTCTTCTCCAATAATCCGATGAAAACATATGTAGGTACCGATCCACTGGCGCTCAGACCATCCCAGATTATCGAAAGGATCCTTTACACCCAAAAACTTGGCCAGCGCGTTTTGAGCGAGTGTTTGAGTGATGGCAAGACTAAACGGACATGACACAATACTCGTGTCAGCCGGAATATCCTCTCCAGCAATGATATCGAAGCCAGAAGGAGCTAAATCGTTGATTGCATGATCAGAAAAGAGTACGAAGGTTATGAGAAAACATCACAAGGAAACTATTGCCGCTAGAACACAAGACCAACAATTTAACTAGAAAAGAGCTGAGGTCGGTACCTTCTACAAAACGCGCATGAGGATGAAATCTGCCTCCGTTCTCTATAAGCCAGTTCCTTAATGTTGCTGCATTTGACGATTCTCCGTCCAACATGATGAAATATGAGCTTTATGTCAAGCTCGAAATTTGAGGAGGTCCCGGTAGATCGCAGTTACAAGTGTGAACGTGAACACCGAAGATTATTTTCCCGAGATATTACTTACGTATGTACGTTGACGCGTTGTGTGGTTGTATATGTCAGCACCGTCTTGATGTATCCCCAATCATGCAAAAACAGACACTGTCGCTCATTTCAACTTTGTACAATCCCACTGAATCCTGATGCACACCATATCTTTTTCTGGAAATCATTCACTTGGCGCATTGTATTCTATAATGAAGGCTAGAACACGGTGTTTTATCTATAATATCTGATCGTTCTGCAAGCCAAGGCGCGCTCTTTATCATCATCTCAGATTTGCCAGTGTTCAATTCGATGTGGGACTTTTACCAGCGCGTCCGGATGGTAGAATTCGTTGCTACTCTCCCTTTTCCAATCGGAATTCCTGTTGGAGATAATTGCGAGCTTTCCGTAGTACCCCGGAATGGAAGTTAGAAATGTGCGGCGCAGTATATCGCCCATCTCAGTTCGCATATTTGTTTGATATTCGTACTCAGTATTGTTTCACTTATTTACTTATAAACGATGTAGTTTACAGTTTGTATCTTCGCTTGTTTACACTCAAGTAACTGGATGCTCTATCGTTGGCGTTATTTCCACAATTCCTTTCATATATTAAAGCCTCTATGTCTTACTATTCAACGGGGAGCACATTCCATAAAATACACGGAAGTCTTCCCAATCTGGCTTCTCACCACTCCTAATTTATATCTTGTATCAAGCTCTATGTCTCCTTTCCCGGCCATAGTAGGTACGCAAATGCTCATATAGCTGATCATCTTGGTCACCTCTAATTCTAATATTGCTGTACGAAGAGTGGAACTTATCTCTTTAATCGGTTTATCCGAAACCGTGTCCAAATGGGTAATTTTACTCTCCCCACCTTGGGCACAACTCATGGACTATGGAAGCGACTGCTTCCACACAATCACTTCCTATACTGGCCAATTCTTTATAAATATAGTCTTGAAATTGCAGCATTCTATTTCGGATAGCACGATACCCAAGTCCAATCATTCTGACGAGAGGACTTGAGATTTTCTACAGGATAATCATCAGACTATACTAGAGGATAAAACTGACCCCTATCCGGCTTCTACTCATCCAGACAATGCCAACGTTATAGAGGTTGTCAGCGCTGATTATGCTTTGGCCCTCTCCACAGGTCTACGGTTCAAAGCCTCGAGCCAGAAGTCTATTCAACTATTTCTTATTCTTCTTGTCGCATTATGGGAAGCCTTTCTAATTATTTCGATGTTTTAGATAAATGTCCGATCATCTATCTACCCTTTACTCTATCTCAATAGTGTCACCGTGATAGTCATGAGTGCCTTCAATGGAATGAGGTGAGTCTATGCTATGTAGTCTGTAGCCGTTGCTTGGCTTGTTATTCTTCTAAGCCAATATTCAGCTTTGGAATCGATGGATTGGGTGCAAGGAGTGGTGTTGGCACAGTGACTGTAACTATATGACTGCAACTATATTCGGAATGGTCGGCTATGAAATCCCTTCTTCGTTTTCGCGTCTCAGGTAGCAACTTTTTGCAGTATTCAATCGGTAAGCATACATTTTCAGCTGTTCTCGGAAGCGTTATTATCATCATTGGTATGTATCAAGGTATTTTCTCTCAAAACGACAGTGAATGTACTGTATATGTTCGGCTGTCATTATTGCGGCTAAGAATACCAAATATCTTTTGGCGGGAAGATTCGTTCTTGGCTTTGGTGTAGCTATCACAACTACGGCAGCTCCGTCGTATGTCATTGAGATGTCATCTCCACACGTATGTACTAGTCTTTTCTCTTCAGTGACGACTTGAGCTAATTAATATCCAGTGGCGAGGAGGACTGACCAGATTGGAGGTTATTCGCATAATTTTCAGACTGTACCTGGCACTATTAACCCTTGATTAACTCGCTTGAATTTTGTTCCTAGGTATAACAATAACAGTGAGTCACTTTTTGTTATTCTGGCTTTGACGGCACCCATTATGTACGTACTATATGGTTTTATCACTTCGGATCTTTCCTTCGCAGTATGTGCTGAAAACCAAACCCAATGATCCCTATTTCTTACGGTCTTCATAGTCTGAATTGCTGTTACCATAGGTCGTATCCAAAGTTCAACATCCTGGAGAGTGCTTCTTGCCATTCAAACCGCACCTGCAGCTATCTTAGCTATTTTTGCTTTTATTATTCCTGAAGTAAGCTCCTTCGCTATTTTGTTACAATGATGTTCATTAACTCGATTTAAGTCGCCCCGATGGCTAATTGCGGTTGATCGCCAAGAAGAAGCCAGGGAAATTCTTGCCAAGTACCACAGTGATGGTGAGATGAAAATATACCCCTCGTTTTACTTGAATGGAGGGAATACGAAGAAGAGATCAAATTAAATGAGTCAGACAAACGCTGGTGAAGTTTTCTTTTTTTGACCTTATTTCGGATTGATTTTAATGAGGCACTCACAAGTGGGACTATTCAGAGCTGATGAACACCAGCAACGCTAGGTATAGGACCTTCATGATGTTGCTCATGGATTTCTTTGGAGTATGTTACTGCTTTATTTATTCTTGATTTTTATTCATGCGCTCCTTATACTATTAGCAATGACCCAGAAATGGTCTTGCGTATGGCCTTGCGTATGGGAGTATTTTGCTGGTCTAATGATTATTAACTGGATCGATGCGTAGATATTTCCTCGCTATCTTATTCCACAATGCTCGAGCTTAGACACAGAATTAATAGTTTACTCTTAACTTCGCCAACAACATTGTTTCTGCTGTAGTGCCCTGATCGGAACTTCGCTTACAGACAAAAGTATGTCTGTCTGGACTTATGGCATATATTTTTTGCATCTAGATCTCAATCTGTTACAGTTGGAAGGCGTACTATGTGGCTCTGGGGCACCCTTGCTAGTGCTTACACCCTTGCGGTCGCGACGGCATCTGCGGAAGCACATTTTTAATTCATTGAGCCACATGCCACATCTGCAGGCTATACTTCGATATGGGGACAGACGGCGCAAATCCACAAATTCACAGGGCATCAATGCTGCTATTGCTTTCATCTGTGAGCGAGTTAGTCATTTCCGCGGAGCATTTCTGACGTTCTATTGTTTGGCTCTGTCTGTAGCTTAACTTATACCCTTCTGCAAGCATTTTATCCTGCAAAATGTCTTGACTACAATACACAGTATGGTTTAGTCTCTTTTGGAATGAAAAGGCTATACTTAGGATTCATATATTTAATAAGGCACAGGGAAAGGCCATATAAGCATTGTGGAATCCAATTAATGCGTGAAGAGTGAACATCTTCAATACAGGTATGCGTTTTCTGTCAGGTGTGCTTCTTTCGTCAATACCTACTCGGGACCCATTGCGCTCAGAAACATCCAAAGGAAAGTAAGCCGCATTTAATTCTCATTGCCAACCAACACTTATTCCATCTAGTATTATATCATTTACATCACCTGGGATCTGTTCGAATACTTCATTATTTACTTCTGTGTGGTGGAAAGCAAGGGAAGAACCCTGTATGTTTTTACTGTCTCCTCTAAGTGTAGCGCCTACTAATGCTATTTTCTGCTACCTGACAGCAAGGAGCTGGATGAGATCTTTAGTGTAAGTTTTATTCTCGATGTCAATTGACCATATATATCTAGAATCTGTATCCTATCTGAGTATCCGCTGCAAAGAATATTACTATCGTAGGGAAGGCTAAGGTGAAGGAAGTCGTTGCTACTGACAAACCTGCTGTAACGTAGACGACTTTCATAATCGACAAACATCACGTGCACAGTGTGACGCTGTCCAAAACGGGTAATTTTTTGCAAAATACATTTTATATACGGTTCTATCTCGCGAGGATCAGCTCAAGAAGAATGCTCTGATTTTGAAAATGTAAAGGCTCACTCAGTTTTGTTTCAAATCGCTTGGTTTTTTTTCAGGCAGGCAGAAATTATGTATATCTATCAAAAATATGTCCCATTTACATTTGTAGTTGAATAGGAAGAGCTCAAATTATCTTCCGCAAATTCTCCGTCGTTTTATTACCCGATTTGATTAGGAATGTCACTAATAAGTAACGGCACGTGACGTTTGTCGATTATGAAAGTCGTCTACCTTATAATGATATTTTGCCATAATAAGTTTTAGTGGTCGACCTTCAATATTTGGCCTTTTGTTTTTATGTCAGAAATTCATGAACACATACCAAGAGAATGACGAATATGGACTATGTAGGCGATAAAGCGCTGAAGCGCTTATTGCACCTTGTATGTAGGTTATTGGCGATCAAATCTTTCTCCGGCTTCGACGGCGTCGATTCCAAGGCGTCGAGAAGGAAATTGTTCCCGATTCCGACTCGCTGCTGCTGGCGCCTTCTCGCTCTATGCCCATTTGTGATTTCTAAGAACCTGGTGGGTTCCTACATAAACCGCAACGTGCTAGATATATGCGTGTTCGCTGTTCTGGCGTGTGCTAGGAGGAGATCTATTTTTGACGTTGCTCTCCACATGCACCGTCATTTTCCTGTGCAAAAGCAGGCAACAAGCAATTCATCGAGAACCGAAGAAGTTCAGGGAAGCCACCAACAGTGATCAGCCGCTGTCGTTTCACATGGATCATAATTACATACGGCCTAAATTTGAAACGAGATGGTTAGTATAAAGGAAGGACATCTTCGATGTTGGCAGATAATCTTGCTCCAACTACTCCAACACTCTTTCTCATGTGGTCTTCATCTTTGCTATTACTTGCACTTTCGTCTCTCTCTGCTAATGCCTTGGAGGTGGGTGTGAATGTGGGGGCTCCTTCTAAGGTCGCCGCGGCGTGGTATGCTGGATGGCACGCCACTGCCGGATTCCCTCTGTCTAGCGTTAGTTGGTCGAAGTACACTCATTTGACGTACTCCTTCGCGTGAGTAATATTGTTGTCGAAAATGTTGAAGATCCTTGCTAATAGATAGGAATTGTAGAGTGACCACTCCCGATGTCAGAGTGCTTAGCTTGAATGGATCGGATCCTGACCTTTTACCTCAATTTGTTTCTGAGGCGCATAAAAATGTGAACATTCTGTTCTTGATCCGTTTCAATATCCTCAAGACTAACATGTCAATAGGGAGTCAAAGCTCTTGTCTCCATTGGTGGGTGGACTGGTTCACGATGGTGGTCATCGAATGTCGGCTCTGCCCAGAATAGAACTGCTTTTGTAAAAACCGTGACTGACTTTGCGAAGAAGTATAAGCTGGATGGGCTTGATTTCGAGTGCGTTGAAAATATCGTATTATTAAGATGATCTTTTGACAGTTGTGCAGCTGGGAATACCCAGGCAACCAAGGAATTGGCTGCAATGTCGTCTCCCCATCCGACGCCGCAAACTATCTCTCCTTCCTGCAGCTCCTTCGCAAAGACCCTATTGGCAAGAATCTTATTCTCTCCGCCGCCACTGCCACAGTCCCGTTCATTGGAGCCGACGGTAGTCCTTCCATCAATGTCGCTGGTTTCGCCAAGGAGTTAGACTGGATTGCTGTCATGAACTACGACATCTGGGGACCATGGAGCGCGGCCGTTGGTCCAAATGCACCCCTGAACGATACCTGTGCAATTGCAGCAAACCAGGCAGGGTCAGCGGTGTCAGCGGTACAGAAATGGACAGCGGCGGGGATCCCTGTGAATCAGATTGTTTTAGGCGTTGCTGGTTACGGGCATTCCTTCCGTGTGCTGACGGCAGATGCATTCCAAGCCGGGACGACAACGCTGGTGCCGTACCCTGCTTTTGATAAAACTGACCCTCCGACTGGTGACTCGTGGGACGACGGTGCTGGTGTGGATGAGTGCGGTAACGTGAACGGACCAGGAGGAACTGTCGACTTCTGGGGATTGATCTCGCTAGGCTACCTTAACGCTGATGGGACTCCCAAGAGTGGTATCGCGTACAGGTTTGACAGCTGCAGTCAGACAGTGAGCCAACTTTAAGCGTGCTCGTGCTTTCCGAAACTAAAGCTTTCTTTAGCCCTATGTGTACAACCCGACCACCGAGATCATGGTTTCCTTCGACAACGCACAGGTAAAGTCGAGATGATGACCTGCGAATGTCAATTCTAATATCCTTCTAGTCTTTCGGCGCCAAAGGCAAATTCATCAAGACGACTGGACTGAGGGGTTTCGCCTTATGGGAAGCAGGCGGTGACTCCAAGAATATTTTGCTCAACTCGATCCGTAATTCAATGGGATTATAAACCACTATCGTTAACCCATTGCTCATACCTAGTTCCACCTACTGGACTTCTCTCATCATAAGTAGCGAAACTTGAAAGACGAGATGCTTTGTGTAAAAATACAGACAATAATATTGCAGCATCCCTGAGGGGTATATTCCATCCTTTGAACAATATCGGTTAGTAGTTGGGAAATCTATCGGATCTACTTCGAAGGAAGCTCGAAGCCAGCGGTATGGAGAAGTGCAGCAAACTAATAACAGTAACACATGAGCTTTGTAGACGGCAAGAATTGTAGAGATGACATTATGGCAGACCTGCACTTTCGCAATAGCATAGATTTGCTCGAAGGAATATCCTTTGCGGTCACTGAGGTCGCCGCTGTTGTGATACATGGGGTCGGCAACTACAAGGAAGAGGAGGAAAAAAAATTAGGCAGATCCAGTAACTTAATCGCGAAATAAACGCACTAGGGCCTGCACGCTCGAATACCTGAGTCGCCGGGAAGCCCTGCTCGTGGAAGGACTGAAACCATTAGATTGATTAGCTGAGTCATGAACAAAGGAGATACAATATTCACCTGATGATCACTGCAGCACGCCTTTAAAGCAGCGCTGTCAGAGGCTATAATGACAAGACTGAACTCAGAACGTACAGACGTGTAGCCGACTTGCAGCTCTGGGCTATAGATAGCAGAAACATTGGCCACAAGTTGTGTGACCTCTGGCGTACCAATGCTGAACGGAAGCCAAGTCCATCTATCAGCGCGAAACGAGATGATTCACGGCTACGTACATATCAGGGAGACCGAGCTGAAGCGGTTCTCCAGGAGCACGGTACGCAAGCATATCAGCTTGTATCATCAATGTAATGTTAGCACCTGCTTCCTTCATTTCACCTAGAGGTACATTAGCATAGTATGTGGTATCGCGAAAGAGTTGCCTTACGAGCATATGCTCTTGAACCAAGAAGGCCCTGCTCTTCACCGGCAAAGGTGGCAAGCTCGACGTTGCTGTGGAATTTCACGCCTTTCCGTCCGATCGTGCGCGCAATGGCAAGAATACCAGTTGTCCCAGAACCGTCATCGTCGCCGCCAGGCGCGCGTATGCTACCGAAAGAGCCGCGGCTGTCATAGTGTGCGCTCAGGAGAATTGTAGCATTAGTCTCTGTAATCGCGGCATAGCGGCTGGAAAGCAGGGCTTAAAATTAAAATCTGAATGCATGAGTGGGAGGGCGCACCAAATGACGTTGGGCGCGAATCCTTCGAGGAATGGCTTGAGTTCACAAGTCGCCCCAGTGTCCTCGATGCGTTCTTTGATCCAGTGGGCAGCAGTGACGGCACCTGTGGAGAAGGAATGCCGGGAAACTATGCCGGATTTCCCATCTTCTCCAGTTAGGAAACGAATATCGTTCTTCATCTGTGGGATAGATATATTGCTCACTACCGAGGCAATATCGGGATCGAACTTCAACTTTGCTAGCACTTCTCTTACATGGTCGACTGCAGCGGACGGAACAGGTATATAGGATGCAGGGTTGCTAGGTAGGAGTGTAGACTTCCATTTCGGTGGCAGAAGAGTATCGATAGTCCACGCGACCTGAGGGCTGACAGACAACAAAGCAGCCCGACTGGCACTGCTACGGTAGTGTAGACCATAAGGACGCTGATCCCGGAAATCTCGTGTGGATTCCATCGAATTCAGCACCTCCTGCGCTGGGATTTCGGGCACTGGGTTCAACCAATTACGCGCTATCGTATCGAGGAGCTGGTCAAGTGAGTTGTCGATGGGATGGCCGAACATAAGCTTGTCGTCAGTGGCGGTCTCTTCCACCCATACAAGCTGGTAGTCTCCACCGGGAAGTTCGTCATATACACCCTGAGGAAGGTAGGTGTCCAGCGAATCGGTGCAGGAAGTATCCCAAGGCACAGATAGGACACTGTAGAGCTGGCCCGCGTCTTGATAGTTGCCGTAGAAGCGATCTTTTATACAGGTGTCCTGTAGCAAGAATTCAGGATTGAATGGAGTGACGAGCAGAAGTCCCAGCGGAAGGACGGCGTTGGCGAACATAGTGGTACTGCTCGTCGTTATCGTGGAAACGGAAGTCAATTCCACTGAACAGAGCACAGCCACCGTGGCGGCAAGACGCGTCGGGCGAAGTGCTTGTGTCTTGGCACCTTGCCATACCACCTGTTCATGCCTTTCTCCTGCCCACAGCAATTCCGACTTTGCGCGTAGAATATGGGTCAGTTTTTCTCATTTTCCCTGAAATTAACCTCACTGAATCCCCTCATAGATTCCGCAGTGGCGAGGCAGCTCGTGGACAAGATTTACGAGAAGAGAAAGGCAGCTGCGCTTGAACTCGAGAAGTAAGCGCTTACGCTGCCATGCTACTCTTACTCTTCAGCAACTCATTTACACCTTGCTAGACAGATCCGAGAATGTCACCAACAAGGAGACCTACGTCGAATCAGCCAAATCATCGACCAACTCGTTGATATGTTCAGTAACACCTCCAACCAACTGCACATCAGGAATGGCGGGCTCATCGGTCTCGCTGGGACTGCTATAGCACTGGGAGTTGATGTGGCCCCATATATGGAGAAGTTCGTGGGTCCCCTGCTCGACTGTTTCGTCGACCCCGAGAACAGGATTCGATATTTCTCGGCGGAATGCTTGTATAATATAGCAAAGGTGTCCAAGGGCGAGGTGTTAGTTTATTTTAATGACATATTTGATGCTTTATGCAAGGTGTGTTCCGTTCATGATTCCAGCTTACTTGGTGCTCATCATATCCAGCTCGCTGCCGATTCTGAGCTTTCCGTGAAGAATGGAGCCGAATTACTCGACCGTCTACTGAAGGACATCGTCGCAGAGTCTGCTTCTGTCTATATACCGCTTTATCCCGAAACCGAGAAGGTACGCGACGAACGGTTAGAAGCTCCTGGCGTACTCGTTCCATTGCCAGATGGAGGACACGATGAAGGCGCTCGAAAGGCATTTTCTCTGGCACATTTCATCCCATTGCTCAGAGAACGGATATATGTCGTCAGCCCGTTTACCAGAAGCTATCTTGTTTCTTGGATTAATGTCCTTGACTCTGTCCCCGAACTGGAGCTCATAACATACCTGCCAGAGTTCCTCGATGGTCTCCTGTGCGTCTCTTTCTCGCAATACTGCTTTGTGGAGCTGATTTATATAATTATCAGTAAGTATCTTTCAGATCCAACTGAAGATGTACGAGTTGCTGCAGAAAACCTGCTGGCTGATTTCTTACGCGAAATCCGCGATGTGACGGTAGTCAGTGAACACCTCAAGGAGAAGCACAAGTCAAAAACACCCGCAGAGTCAATAAATCGGCCGGATGGTACACACGAGAAGCTGCCTGACCTTACGGTGGAGAACTCGGAGCGATCTGTATTCATTGCTGAGAATGATGAAATTTCTACAAGCGGTAGCGAGTCGGCGCTCAAGGAGAAGGACGGATTCTCATCGGATATTGATGAACAGGATACTGGAGGTATGTCTTGCAGTTCCGTATCAAAGATTTGCTGCTCATGTATTTCAGCATGGATACCTGGACAAGGTGTGCGAATAGACTATGCTGCAATTATAGAGATATTAATCCAACAACTTGATGGAGAACGTAAGTTCTGCCGTTGCCACAAATATCGTTCCTTGCATAACTCACCGACTTCTAGATGACGAAATTCAACAGTCGACGGCTCTCCGCTGGCTCGCTGGGTTCCTCAGTTTCGCTGAAGAAGTTATGATACCTTTCACGCCTCGTCTCATCCCTGCCATCCTCCCTAATCTTGCTCATCACGTCGCCATGATCCAAACTGCTGCCATTCAAACAAACAAGCTTCTCCTCAATGTTATCCAGAACCAGCCTTCTCCAGTCGATCCCGCTCCGCCGAAACCCGCTGCCCCTCCTCCACCCCCTCCCGCAAGTAGGCTCCCACGATCACCAACGCCTACAATAGCACCTTCCACACAGTCTTCGAGACAAACGACGCTCTCCAGTCAGAGCTCTAGAGAGATGTCTTCTCCCGAAGCGCTGCTTGAGGGGGTGTTCTCACCCACTGCGGAACGGCCTTTGCAGCGATCACGACCAAGTAATGCCGATCTCACTCTCACTCCTCGCCAAGCACCAGCTGAGATTTCTGCACCCAACTCGGGTCCGAGCCGGCCCCACTCCCCTTCGTCATTCAACAGCCAACAGGCGAGCTATAGTAACTTGGCAAACTCGCAGACAACAGAAGACAGCGATCCATTCGATTATCAGGCGACGGTGAATGAATTAACAATTCAGTTCTTGAGCGAGTTTGAAGAGACACGTGTTGCGGCGCTCAAGTGGCTGATCATGTTGCACCAGAAGGCTCCTAAGAAGGTTTGTGAGGCGTTTATTCGTGTCATGCTGGAGTTTACGTTTCTCTCCAGATTCTGGCCATGGATGATGGAACATTTCCCGCTCTACTCAAGACTCTTTCAGATAGCTCAGAGGAGGTGGGCTCAATTTGACTCGGAATGAGCTGGGTTTATAATAATGGTGCTGCAGGTTATTAAGCACGATCTCCAGCTCTTGGCGCAGATCTCCTCTAGCTCGGAAGAGGGCTATTTCAAGGCGTTCATGATGAACCTTCTTGAATTGTTCAGCACCGATCGGCGATTACTTGAAACTAGAGGAAGTCTGATCATCCGTCAACTGTGCTTGAACCTAAACACAGAGAAAATCTACCGAACCTTTGCGGAGATTCTGGAGAAGGAGGATGTAAATACCTGTCATCTTTCACTCTCTGTATTTCCCTGACGTCTGATTCATTGCCAGGATTTGGAATTTGCAAGTGTCATTGTACAGAAGCTGAACATCATCCTCATCACATCTCCTGAGCTGGCGGACTTTAGGAAACGTTTAAAGAGCCTTGAGACACGGGTATATACGGTCTTTTATTCTGAGAAATATAGCTGACAATGAAACAGCAAGACGGTCAAGCACTATTCACGACACTCTATCGGTCATGGTGCCACAATGCTGTGGCCGTGTTCTCTCTATGTCTGCTTGCGCAGGCGTATGAGCATGCGTCAAATTTGTTGTATATCTTGTGAGTCCTAGCGTGCCGCCCTTTTCTGGTGAGCCATACTAACTTTGTGGAAGCGCGGACCTAGAAATTACTGTCCAAATGCTTGTCCAAGTGGACAAGCTAGTACAGCTGATCGAATCGCCAGTGTTTACATGTACGTCACAAGTCTTTCGTTGCTTCATTCCAATGGATATTAATGGCACACTTTGCAGATATCCGTCTACAACTTCTGGAACCTGAAAGATACCCACATCTCTTCAAATGCCTCTATGGACTGTTGATGCTGTTACCTCAAAGTACAGCTTTCGTGTCACTACGGAATCGTCTGAATGCGGTTAACTCCGCAGGCTTTTTACATATCGCTCCTAAATCGTGAGCAATATTGATTCCTTGCACCTTTGCTCTGTCTTCACTGATATTTAAAGAACTACTGGAACTACGATGTCTACTCGCTCAAAGCTCGGGAGAGATGAAATCAAATGGCAAGAACTTCTCCTGCACTTCCGTTCCGTCCAAGCAAAGCACGAGAAAGCCCGGCGACAGGCGCTCGGGACGGACACTACCACTTCTCTGCCAGGATTTGTGGACCTTGACAGAACCAGCGACGCCCCAGGAATGGGTGAAAGAACAGGCCGGGCACCATCTGTTGGGCGGCCTGGGATGAGACGCAGAGTAACTGGGGGAGAACTGCCGCCCAATATCACTACATCTGCACCTACACCTGGTGGCGGGAGAGCTGGTGCTTTATCTCCTTTGAATCCAAGGGCAAGAGTTCAAGGTGGCCCTTCCGGGATTTCGGGATTGAACCCAGCAGCATTGCTGACGCAGCAGGCCCAGAAGGGAAGAAGAATGACCGAGTTGGGGCGGAAGTGAAACCTGTTTGGAGTGGCCATTTTGGATGCATATTCTGGGACTGGAACATTTTGGATTTATTGAGTTTATTATCCCTTAAACACTCCTCTTCCGCAGAGATTTTCTCTTCATTCTGGTTGATAATACAATCTAGCTTCTTATACTCCGTACATAGTCAATTGAACCTATTGGTCATCTAAAGACGCGCCTCCTTTGAAGAATCGGTGGGGAGCAGGATATTGTTCCGGATAGTCTCAACATCCTTCTCCGAGAGGCCAATGTAACGTCGTATGTATTCCTCCACGCCTCCATACTTCTCTTCCAGCAGCTTGAGAAAAGCCAGCATGGTTTCGTGTCTATCGAAATGTCAGGTTTCGAGATAACACAATGAACAGACTGAATGCTTACCGGCAAGTGAACATGTTGAGTGCAGCCTCATTATTTGAAGCAAATAAGGGCTCCTTGGACAAGCGCTTCATGATCATTTCACGTGCCGGCTCACGACCTACTCTCGTTAATGCATAATCTTGTGCAATTTGATCATCTTCCACGCCTGCCAGCTGCAACCAGATGTTACGACGAGCCAGTCAAACATGGAAGGATTGAAGTTACCTTAAGCAAAATGGCCGCTATAATGCCTGTCCGATCTTTACCCGCTGTACAGTGGAATATAAGAGGTTTGCTTGGCTTGTCTCTTACGTGTCGAAGGATTGTGCCAAACGCATCGCCCCCGTGATCAAGGATCTGGGAGTAGAGTTCCATGAACGCCTTTGGAAAGCCGACATTAGCAGTAGGAAGCAATATTACAATCTTCGAGGCCCACCTCTGTCTTTCCGCTTGCGTATAATTGGTACCTCCTATAAATACGAAATCACATGAATTGTTTGCGGGCGGGAAGGGCTGATGAGTAACAGTACGCACTTACTTGGCCATCATCTCTGGGCTATAGTCTGCAGTTTGAAAGACAGGTAAATGAACAGTATCTACGTCGTCAATTTTTGGTGGATGGGAGTTGTACTTGTGAATCTCAGTCTCGGATCGTAAATCGAAAATGGTGGATATTCCAAGTTCTTTCAAACGAGCCTTTCCTGCGCATGGATCAGCGACACTGAAAGAAAGAGGGTATAAAAATCACATACCTTCTTCTGAAATGCTTCCTAGCTCCGCGGAGCGGTATAAGAACCTGGGCCGTGTTGTTTTCCCTGGATGAGATGTTGAAGGGTATGAGCCGAGGTCTCTAACATTGATTACGCCTGGTATTGATACGAAGGGAGGCTTTGACAGGATATCCGCAACATAGTCAGGATCAAGAGGTGCAAGGTCATTCATGATATTTCCTGAAGTATGAGAAGAGATTCGGAGAAAAATTTAGGGAGCACTATGAAGGCTAGAAAGCGAAAGTGAGAAAAACGAGGTTGACTGTGACGACGAATCGGGGAAAGTTTGATAGAATGGTGTATAAGAGTCACAGAACACGAGAGTGCCTACCCTTAATGCGTGACGTGACACACCCAATTTTCGTGTCTCGTCGCGTCCGTTCAGTTCATTTCACCCCAATATACTACTCGATACCATGGATTCAGACGGCCCTTCCTCTCCGCTCGCGATGCCTTCATCATTACCTCCAAGCAGCGCGCCTGATCCCATTCCAGACGCCCAGCGTTCAACGACACCAAGGCGACCAACAGCCGATGCATTGGCGATGGATGATGAGGCGGAGGAAGATAACGCGGACGCAGTCGGTGAAAGGAGAAGGAGGAGACCCAGAACTCAGGGAAATGGGGACGTACCGCTGGTAAAGGATACAGTGGGTGAGAGCGTGGCAGAGACTTTTGAGGCATTCCTCAAAACGTACGTCCTTACTCTTCCGCTATCTCTAACGTGCTGAAGTCGCGTCTTCAGATTCACAGAAGACATTGCACTTGCCCCTACTCCCGCTTCTGATGGAGATATACCCGAAGCATCAGATGGAGAACTGGTTTACATTGAACAGATTCACACCATGCGTGAATTCGAATTGACAACACTCTATGTCGACTTCGCTCACCTCCTGCAACGAGACGATGTCCTCGCCGATGCTATTCAAAAGCAGTACTATCGATTCCTTCCATATCTACGACGCGCTCTTTACAATCTCGTAGCCGAGTTTGAGCCAGAATATCTCAAAATAAATCCCAGTGCCGCCACGACTGACTCCGCTAATCTACAGTCTCGCGAGTTTAATGTCGCGTTTTATCATCTGCCCTTGGTATCTGGAATCCGTGAGCTTCGGACAGAAAAGATTGGGAGACTCATGAGCATCAGCGGAACAGTAACTCGTACTAGCGAAGTGCGACCTGAGCTCTTGTTCGGGAGCTTCATCTGCGAGGTATGTGGTGGATTGGTGAATGACATTGAACAACAGTTCAAATATACCGAGGTGCGTGGACATTTATCACTGATCGTTATATGATTATAACAAATATTTTTCTAGCCTTCGTTATGCCCCAATCCTACCTGCGGAAATCGTATAGGATGGCAGCTGCAAATCGATACCTCCAAATTCACCGACTGGCAGAAAGTACGTATCCAGGAAAACCCCTCAGAAATTCCGACAGGCTCGATGCCTCGTTCTCTGGACGTGATTCTCCGTTCGGAGATGGTCGAGCGTGCCAAGGCTGGAGACAAATGTGTATTCACTGGTACTTTCATTGTCGTGCCCGACGTCAGTCAGCTGGGTCTACCAGGTGGCAACAAGGCGCAGCTGATGCGTGAGGCAAGCAAAGGGAATGCGTCAACCGGAGGAGTTGGCGGGAATGGTGTCACTGGGCTGAAAAGCTTGGGGGTGAGGGATTTGCAATACAAGACTGCTTTCCTGGCGTGCATGGTGCATGACGCCGATGGAAGGGTATGTGTCATTTTTCTATTTCTGTAGCTAGGCTAATCGTTCATTCTTGCAGGGTGGCACTAATATCCGAGGAGAAGAGGATGCTTCAGATGATAACGGGAATGCGTACATCCAAACCCTCACAGAACCGGAATTCGAGGAACTCAAAGCTATGATTGATTCTGATCATATCTATTCTCGCTTGGTAGAAAGCATCGCCCCAACTGTTTACGGCCACGAGATCGTCAAGAAGGGCCTTCTGTTACAGCTTATGGGTGGTGTGCATAAGCAGACACCAGAGGGCATGCATCTTCGTGGGGATATCAATATTTGTATTGTTGGCGACCCATCTACCTCGAAGTCCCAGTTCCTGAAGTAAGTTGCATTCGATTCTTCTCTCTAGCTAAATATTTAAACCGGTTTAGATATGTCTGCTCTTTCCTCCCTCGCGCAGTTTATACGTCAGGGAAAGCCTCTTCAGCCGCTGGTCTTACAGCTGCTGTTGTGAAAGACGAAGAAACTGGCGACTTCACGATTGAAGCTGGTGCGCTCATGCTCGCCGACAACGGAATATGCGCTATCGACGAATTCGACAAGATGGACATCTCTGACCAAGTTGCTATCCACGAAGCGATGGAACAGCAGACTATCTCCATCGCCAAAGCAGGTATCCATGCTACATTGAATGCGCGCACCTCCATTCTTGCTGCTGCCAATCCCGTTGGAGGCCGATACGATCGAAAGAAGACACTGAGGGCAAATGTGCAAATGAGCGCTCCCATCATGAGTCGGTTCGATTTATTCTTTGTGGTCCTGGACGAGTGCGACGAGAAGACAGACTTGAATATCGCGAAGCATATTGTCAACGTCCATCGATTCCAAGACGATGCTATTAATCCGGAGTTCAGTACGGAGACGCTTCAGAGATATATCCGATATGCTAGGACATTCAATCCTAAAGTGAGTGCTTGACTTTTTTTGTTCATCCGCAACCGTAGTGACGCTTGCCTATCAAGCTTACTCCAGAAGCAGCAGATGTGTTAGTGGAGAAATATAGGATTCTACGACAGGACGACGCGTCCGGTGCTGGTCGAAATTCTTACCGGATTACAGTTCGACAGCTTGAAAGTATGATTCGCTTGAGCGAGGCCATCGCTCGTGCTAACTGCACTCACGAGGTATGTCTTGTATTTGTGAGACCGCGAACACGCCCTGATCATATGATCCATAAAAAAGATAACTCCTGCTTTTGTACGCGAGGCATATACTCTATTACGACAGTCAATTATCCACGTCGAACAAGACGACATTGATTTTGATGAGGAAGAACTTGAAGGCAAACGTGGCGACGCACAACCGAGAGCAGCTACCAAGGATGTAGGTGAAATGGACGACGGCGATGTTCAAATGTCTGCAGCAGAGATGGAAGCTATGGACCAGATGGAGGAGAGTTCCATGCCTGTTGGCGGCGTACGAGTGAACGGAGCCGCGCAACATGTTGCTGGTCCCTCTTCGTCGTCGCGGGCAGGCACTGCCGTTCCCGAGGGCGCACCACAAGCTGCCCCGCCCAAGAGACGCATGATCATAACTCACGACAAATACATGACACTGCAACAGTTAATCGTCCTCCATCTGTCGGAGACAGAGGGGGAGACAGGTCTGGGTGTTGACCGAGACGATCTCATTGACTGGTACCTGGAGCAAAAGGAATCTGAGGTTCAGGATGTGGAGGAGCTCGAGTACGAAAGGGAGCTGATTTCGAAGATGCTCAGGAAACTAGTAAAAGTACGTTTTTCGGCTCGTAGTAAGGCATGTTCAGCACTGACGCAGGTCTTCTAGGATAGCTACCTGATCGAGGTGAAGGGTGACGTTAGCGAGTCTCTGCCTGCTGTGAGCGAAGAAACACAACAGTCTTCTGCGCAGGCAGATGGCGAGAATTTGCGGGTGTATTACATGGTACACCCCTCGGTGGATACAGAGGGATCTTCGCTTACCTCGGGGATATGATGATACCTCTTACTATTAGGTTTATAATTCGCTTTCATGGATATCCACGCATTGTTTCTGTTGCTCCGTTGTATTCCTCGCTTGTATTGTAATATAATGTAAGCATTAAGCATTCACTCTTGATCTATCTTCGACTTGACTGTAACATGGAACGGTGGACAAAGCAGTACCATCGGGAGCAATGCCCAAGTTAGGCATCCTCGGATGGTTTATTACGGCCCACGAGCACGTGAATGGTGACCACCTTGTCGGTGACATCGTTCAGGACTTATGATGTCTACTGCAACCTCTCATTCCAGTATCTCCGTTATTTATACCCCGGAAAGGATTTAGATCTGGCAGTCTATGTGTTAATTGCTCACGTACCCTTACGAATTTGCTCTGGAACCTATACCTCGGATCGACTAACACGACTCATCGCGATCACCGTTGACAAGGTTCTACTACTGGTACTCAAGCACGCGTCTGCCATTACATCTGGCTTCTGTTAGGCCTTAACATCCACAGCGACTGGAAAGTGGAGTATATCATGCCAGAAACCCCTTTGATAGTTCCCACTCTTCTGTCAACAGGCTCTCTTCATTTCGCCGAAGTTTCTCATAACGCTAAAGCACAGGATGTGATTAACGTTCTCCTGTCGATAGATAGCGTGAAGAATGAGATACTCGGAGATCTGGAAGACAATGGATGGGCCTTACAGAGAATACGAACGGAGCGTAGTGGTCGGCCATGGGAAGAGGACGAGCTCGAGGCTCTAGGAGACGGTTCGTATAGTTTTATTGCAGCTTGAAGTGATTGAACTTACCAGCTTTAATAAATCCAAAGGGATTCTCCATGCCAAGACCACAATTGCCCCACTACTCAACTCCACGCCAGAAGAATATGAACACGCACAGCGACACTTTTCCTCTTTTCCCATGACAGAACATCTTCATAATCCTGTGCTTCGGTTGGTTTCCCTCCATGCGCTCTTATCCCTCACAGTATCATTTCTACGTGTCCCTGAAATCCATGACGGTTTTGAATATAAGGTTTTCTTCGCCAGGGAAACAACAGTGGCTGATATAACTGAGACGATTGTAATGGAGCTTGGGCTTACAAAAGCCTTGCTTATCGCTGGAGGTGGAAATCTTGAATATGTTGTAGAGGAAGTTTGGACCGACGGAAATTCAGAGAGTATGCGCTTCTTGTCAAAAGCTTTCCTATGCGTTAACTTATGATTCTCCAGAATTTTCACGGCTACCAGCCTCATCTATAGTCTCTACCGTTCTTGGATTTCCATTCTCTCCAAATCCTTTCAAGGCTACCGCGAAGCGGAATTTCCGCTTTTGCGTTCCAGATGAATGGTATCGGCGTTCAAATTCGCGTAACCCTCTTACCGGACCAGTGGAGCCTTCTCAGTCAACTATTAGGCGGCTAGCAGCTCTTCAGGAATCTGATGAAGAAGATGAGGAGGGAGATGGAACTGCCAAAGTGGCGGAGAAGTCGAAAGCACCGGCTGCTCAAGACACTATTTCTGACCACGATAGAAGGTCATCTAGTCGACTGTCCAGCATGTTCGAAGGCTGGATACACCCATCTACACCTTCATCTCCACAGCAGAGTGCTAACGTCTTTTCCTCAGAGAACAGGATGAGTGTGAGCGAACCAAAGTTTGTAGCCAATATTACAGGAAGCGATCTCCTCAAAAATGGAGAAACTGACATTAGTGACGGAGAAGAATCATACGACGTTGACGTTGCTTTCGAGCAAATGCTTGTGCGTATTATACAGTTTGCCTTTTCTTACGTCCCTTAGCATCTTTCTAGGACGAGATGAACCTGAAAGGAGATAAACGCGAAGCTATGTATGCTATGGAACTGGACCGCAAAAAGTACTTGCTTCGCCAGAATCGTCAGTTCCGCTCGTCTTCAAAACAGGCATCAGCTTCAAAAGTTACAGCACATGGCAGAGACGTCTCGTCCGCTGCGACGTATGGTCCGTCGAGTGCAGCGGCTTTACTTCCCCGCCTTGTACCGCAGCTTACCGGCGATGCTGGTCTCATGCGTCGATTCTCTATTACCGGATGGGGTTCGGGAAATGCAGCGACTCCCGTCATATCTTCTGAAACCAATCGATCAAGTGGGGAGTTCAGTGTTAATGAGAGCAATCCAAGAGGGACAGTTGCAAAGCAGATGGTGAAAGCTGCCGAGGATATCCAACCGATTCAGCCTCAGAGCACAGGTGGGCTCTGGACCAGCTGGTGGGCATCTTCCGGTGGTGATAAATCGTCTTCAGAGAAAAATGGGGTCAAGGAGACTACACGACCGGCGAGATGGTACATTGATGCAATCTGTACTGGAAAATCGCCTGATATGAAGCTCGTCAAAAAACTAATTTCTCTACGGGTGCATCTATCGACTGCCAAGTTACCTTTCATACAGGAATTTGTCGGCAAAGAGAACGGATTGGATGCTTTGGGGACATTGCTTGCAAGCTTGGTGGGGAAGAGCGGGAAGAAACGAAATCTTAGCGATGTGGAAATCACTACGTTACTCGAAATTATCAAGTGTCTTCGAGTCTTGCTAAATACACAGGTACGCTCTTCTGGGATTTATCCTATTCACCTCTGGCTGAACTCTTTATGAAGACAGGATTTAATCAAGTTTTAGCTTCTCCAATGATTATCACTCACATCTCCTATTCATTGCATGCCTCTTCCTTGAAAGTTCAAACCTTAACGTCGGAGCTCCTCGCCGCTATATGTTTTCTTTCGCCCACCGAGGGGCACAAAGCGGTTCTAGCCGCTATGTCCGATTTCCGAGTTGCTTATGAAGAGTCTTTCCGGTTTGAAACTGTCATAGCCTCGCTTCGTTTGTCTGAATACGACTCCGACCCCGATAGCGAAGTCAGAGGGGGATTTATACATGACGAGGATGGTGTCTGGGAAGCACGGACGGCATCGATGACGTTAGTCAATGCCCTCACAAATTGCCCCGATTCACTTGAAGAACGAATATTACTTCGAGAAGAATTCGGGCGTAGGGGACTTAATGAAGCGGTCGTGGTAGGTAATACATCCCTCTCTGGGCCACCGTTGTCGCTGATAATATCCGTCTCCAGGCATTGAGATACATCAACCCACCGGATTTATTGTTGACACAGCTGAATGTATATACCGAGGAAAAGTTTGAAGATGAAGAAGATATGCGAGAACGTGCTCGTACCATGATATCTAGGGGCCACGAGCGATCACGTTCGGAATCTGAAGTTGCCCTCCAAGATTTGGTGCAACTTGCAAAGCAGCATGGGGAGCTTTACCCCATGATGGTGGATATTCTTAAACATTACGGCCAGATACTTCGCAGGGATGTAGAAATGTGCGTATAATAGCTATGATGTGTGGTTTATTCTGACTACTTATATTATAGGCAACTCAAGGCAGATTTATTCACCATAATGGACCGCTTTGTAGAACAAGCAGCTCTCCTCGATAACTTGTAAGCAAGATAGTATTCCTATTTCTCGTTTGCTGATATAATTGAGATTACAGTGACGATAGCTGGCATGTGTTTCTAAAACGATTCGCAGTGTCAGTGCAGCCTATCACTGGTCAAGAACTAGAAGTGAAGACTATATCGGAAAACAACGCTAAAGATATTGTTCAACAAGAGCTAGAGATTCTTCGGAGCAAAGTTGAAGAACTTAGCGATGAGGTGAGTATGTAGTTATGCTTTCATTATATTGGGTATAAATCCTGGTATGCTTAGCGCACGAGCTTAAGAAATGAGCTTAATCAGCAGATAGCTGAGATGAATACGTTGAAATCCCTTCCACTAAACATCCCAGTATCCAATCTGAAAGCCTCAGGCAAGAGTGGGCCTGAAGTACGTAAATTGTCTTTCCATTAATATTCTAGTTTTCTGAACATCTCTATGAAACAGAATTTTCACGGGGTAGTTCAGCGACTTGTTCAGAAAGAGAAACAGGTACTGCAGTTGCAGGCCGAGCTTGACAAATTCAAGGCTCAAAATCCTAATGAGGATCGTGAAGCGGTAAGGCGTACAAACAG
Organism: Nidula niveotomentosa; assembly: GCA_036937135.1. Classification (NCBI taxonomy): domain Eukaryota; kingdom Fungi; phylum Basidiomycota; class Agaricomycetes; order Agaricales; family Nidulariaceae; genus Nidula; species Nidula niveotomentosa. Next base: position 118,707 of record JASFDE010000006.1, read on the forward strand.
AACTCAAGTTATTGTCCTCACTTGATATCCAGGACGAGCGTGCCAAACGAGAACGAGATAGAGTCAAATGGAATACTTTAATGGATGAGATCGCTAAATTGAAGACTAAGGTTGGTATCTTCATTTTTCCGATGTGCTCTTTTCTTAAGTGCTTTCAGAACGAGGAACTAGCAACCTCTCTTGGAATTAGAGATAAGGAGATCACATACCTCAAGCGAGCACTGGAGTCAGTTTATACGAGATTCTTGTCTCGCGAAGAGGCTCGAGATGAACATCGCGATGCTGAAATGGACGCACAACTCATTGCAAATCGTGCGATCGAACGCTTAACCCAGAAGGATGAGCAGATCACTTCACTCGTAGCGGAAATTATTGACCTCAAAGCGAAGTTAGCAGCCAGACCGAAGACCGAGAAAGAATTTAAGGCCAAATCTCCACCGCCGGCTCCACCTCAGCGGAAACCTAAACGGTTGGAACAAAGGCTTGATACTTCCAATTCGCCAGTGTTATCGCCCCTTGTGCCTTCTTCCCCTCCCCCTCCCCCCCCTACTCCTCCTCCCCCTGCTCATTCAAATCTATCATCACAACCACCTGAGGGCTCTTCAGTCCCCTCTCCACTGTCGCCGCCGCCGCCGCCGCCGCCGCCCCCTCCAGCTTCATTATCATCCAGCTCTGCTTCACATCCTCCCCTCCCACCTCCACCTCCACCTCCACCTCCACCATCATCCTCTAGTCCCATTGCAAATAATACGCAGACTCCCCCTCCCCCACCGCCGCCACCGCCGCCACCTGGTTCAGTTCCTCCTCCCCCTCCACCCCCTCCTCCACTTCTTGCTCAAGGAGCTCCACCACCACCACCACCATCTGCTTTCAAATTGGGAATCAAATCTAAAGTCACTCATCCGGTCAAGCGACTGAAGCCATTTTTCTGGAACAAGCTGAATAATGCTACAGCTTCTGCATCTGTCTGGAATGATCTTCCAGGCAATATTCACCTGGATTTGACCGATCTGGAGGCGACCTTCACAGTCGATAACACGCTCTCGACTCCTTCCCAGATCTTGACGGGGACGAGCAAGAAACAGAACGTCACAACCGTTTTGGACATCAGTCGTGCTAATAATATCGGTGAGTTTACAGAACATATAACTGATAACAATGTGATAAATTTCTCTTGAAGCTATCATGCTCTCGCAGATCAAGATGGACCATTTTAAGATACGTGACGCGATGATAAACCTGGATGACACGAATCTCTCGGTGGATATTCTTAAAGCTATTAGCAAACAGTTGCCAACTTCTGAAGAGGTAATATTTCTCCTTCGCACTGTGCTTTTTGTTCATACCAACTTTGCTTTGCATAGATAGAGCGAATTAAGAACTTCGAGGATGTCCGCAAGCTTTCCAAAGCCGATCAGTACTTCAGTCAGGTAATTTCGATGATTTTCCATTTTTTGTCCCTGTTTTACGTGTTCTCCTAGATTATGACTATACCTCGTCTGTCAGAGAGGCTCGACTGTATGATATATCGGCGGAAACTTGACCTCGACATAGAAGAGATTCGGCCTGAATTGAATATTTTACGAAATGCTTCACGTGAACTACGGACATCCTCAAAGTTTAAGCAAACACTTCAGGTTAGATTAACGATTATGTGGATGACTATCATTGATGCGGATGGCCGATTTAGGCTGTTTTGGCTGTCGGAAATGCCCTAAACGGCTCTAGTTTCCGAGGAGGCGCTCAAGGGTTCCAACTTGAAGCTTTACTGAAAGTATGTCCAAGCTTATGTCTATCGAAGCATATTTCTACTAATTCTTGATATAGATGAAAGAGACAAAGACTGTTCGAGGCGGTACTGAATGCCCAACCCTGTTACACTATTTAGCTCGAGTTCTCCTGCGCAAAGATCCTGCGCTGACAACGTTCATTGACGAATTGCCTAATCTCGAAGCAGCAGCTCGAGGTACATTTGTTCTCACCTAGCTTTGACTTCTTTCTAACACTTTGACAGTGTCTGTGCAGACTGTCATACAGACTGTCCATGTATTGGCATCTGGCCTCCATCAAGTCAGAGCCGAAATCAAACAATTTCAGCAGTCAAAGACTCTGCCTCCAAATGACAAGTTCATATCTATAATGCAGGTGAGCACGGACTGCTCTCTAATTCACCTCATGGTCCTTATTTGCATATCATAGCCGTTTGTCACTGAAGTCACGCCTACTGTAGAGGCTCTCAAACATATGGCGACTTCTCTTGACGGAGAACTGCGCTCGCTATTGATATATTACGGTGAAAATCCTGACTCGCCCGATGCACCAAAACCAGAGGATTTCTTCAGCCTCATCTCGTCATTTTCTTCATCCTTGCAGGTGCGGAGGCTCCATTCTACGTTACATCGAGTGACTTAATCTGTTATAGAAATGTGCCCTTGAGGTCCATGATGCAGAAGAGAAACTCAAGAAATCCAGGCAAACACCGACTATCAAAGAACCCGAGGAGCAGGATCAAGAAGATCGCGTTAGTTCTCTTTGTTATCATTTTAATCGCTCGGAGCCTCATGATCAACAGACCGTCAAGGGCATGCAGGAAACCCCTCAGTCCCTTATGGTCCCATCTCTGGATACACAAGGGTATGCTGCAGGCAAGCGATCCATTGGGCGAGGAGACTTGGATCAAGCAATCCGCAGCATGAGGGAGGGGAAACGAAGAGCTCGACCAGCACGACCTATAAGCAAGATCTTTTTAGATGGGGGCGGGGCAAGGCAGAGTCGCATTTACGATCCATGATGACTTTTAGTTGATACTGCAAACTTTTTTGGGACTCTTAAGGACACAACCAGGCAATTTCTTGTTCTGATGTCAACACTCTTTGCCCATATATCATACACTATCGAAGTTTGATCCTGCAGGATGGCACTCATGTTATGAATGTAGCATTTCCTTATGCGCTATGCACCTTGATCACGACTTTTCCGACATGTGATTGAGAGGTGAGATAGGCATATGCATCAGTAGCCTGTTCGAATGCGAAAACCTTGTCGATAACTGGCTTGGTGACGTCTTGGTTGACGACTAGCAGACGGTTCATTTCGTTGAATCTAAACGTAGGTCATGATGAGCCAATAACTAGTTGATTACGGATAACAGGATGACGAACTGTTTAATAGAACCAATTTGAATGCCGTGCAATGTAATGGCTTTCACAATGAGCGAGACGAAGACATTCTCGTCTTGAGCAAGCTAATAGATCAAACTGTGAGCAAGCGTAAAACATGAAAGCTAACATGAAACCGTCTCATTCCTCCAAGAAAGCCAACAATGTGAGCGGTTCCTCCCATACGGAGGGCGTTGATTGATTTTGGCAGAGTTCCTGAGCCGCCAACTTCGATAACATGATCGGCACCCCGACCGTTAGTCTAGTAGTTCAATCGGTGAGCTATGGCTGCATTGTGCATTGCATCGAAACATGGACCATACAATTTCCAAGACCTTCTGATCCCAGTTTGGTGTCGTTTTGTAGTTAATGACGTGCTTGGCACCAAGTCTCGTAGCGATTTTTAACTTTTTGTCAGAGGAAGAAGTCACGATTACAGCCGCTCCTGCAGCAGTCCCGAACTGCAGAGCAGCACTACATTCGGATCTTCATTAATATCTAGCATAATGATACCGCGATTCGGTAGTTGACACATTACTTACATGGACACGCCGCCGGTCCCAAGAACGACAATCGTATCGCCAGCCTTGATGGGAACCGGACCGTTCAGCGGATTGTAGGCCGTTAAAGCCGCACATCTGTGACGCAATAAAAAAACCCATCTAAACTGAGAAGCGGAATACTAATGGCGTACGGCAGTGTGGACGCCTCCTCATAAGATAGGTGTCCTGGAATACCGACAATTGACTATGCGGTCTATGTAAGATGCAAACCAGATTATTAGCACTAGTAAAAACATACATGGGCAGGGAATGTCTTATATTCAGTTAACACGCCATGGGCTTGGGCTCCCACAGAAGTGCTTTGTATCTCGGGATTGATATCTCCATGGATATGATCAGTTGAGAAGTTAGCGCAAACACGATCGCCTTCCTTCCAGTCTTTCACGTCCTCGCCTTTAGCAACGATTTCTCCAGCCATATCCGAACAAGGGATAAGCTTGTCGGGAAGTCTATGCAAGTAGGAATTACACCTAGTTTCCTGAACTTTTAGATATAAACACTAGCACGCACTTCGCGGGGTACATGCCCTGTGCGACCATTAAGTCGCGATACTATATAGTAGGCACGTTTTTTTAATTTATATTGAATATTGCGAATTTATATGAAACGCACTTGAAGGGAGACGGCATGGACTTTGACCAAAACTTCATTCGCTTTAGGCTTCGGAACTGTTATCTCTCTAATGGTCAGGTCTTGGAATGACCCGACCTATATACGACAAACCTGTCGATTTAATGGGTCGCGTCTTTGTCTGTGGAAGAAAGACAGACCTTAGGCAGATAGTATTATCGAGCGGTTGTTGGGATTGATCATGCAAACCCATTGAAACGTGGAATAGACATTCTGTTTTGTTCGAGAGGCGGATTGGATGTCAGACCTATGGAAGGAAATGTCTGGTAACGTCCCCCACTGCTATTGCATTATAATTGGCCAGCTGGCGCATGAAGATAATTTGCGGTATGGCGTGCATGAGGGTATTGGTGAGGAAATGAGCGCTGATGACCAAAGAGATGATTCATCCCTCCCATTTGATTACTGTGCACCTTCTGCTGCTTATGCATTCGATCTATTTGCTGAGCGTTCGCGTCCATCATGAGACCGCGAGGGGCGGACGAGGCGGACGATTTATTGACCCACGGGATGAGTGCTTGCAATTTGCCAGTGGTCATTGACGCGTTGACTTGCTGACAACTTGGTCGTAGATTTAAAGTTACTCTGACCAGTTTACACAAGTCTACGAACCTTGACATTCTGATGATTGATAATATCGATAGGCGGTTGTGATACATAGCCATCTATAAAGTAAGATCAGCATAGTTCATTTACGGCAAAGGTTACTTACTAGGAGCCAAGAGCAAGCCAAGGGCGTGTTTTAGTTATATGATTGAGCTCATGGCAACAGTCGATACTTCAGCAAATGGTTTCAGGGATCTAGAAGTTGCTAAAAGATTTCATGCAGTAGGTGAATAATGAAACTGAAATGTAGAAGCATGGGTAGCAGGCTCATGGTGTTCTGGTAAATATCTTCGTTCCTCTAACAAATGCCCCCCGTTCCATGAGAGGACAGCAAGGGTTTCAGGGGTGGTGGAAGGATTAAAGAACTCGCGTTGCGACTCATACAGAAGGGATGGATATACAGAGAATTCCTAGGATTTCGCGCATTTACTTGTTAGTATACAGAATCTGGAATATTATACATTTGTGACAAAACTTCATACTATCCGTGCTACTTCGTTGTCTTCACGCTACCTTGATGACAACTTTCCCAACATGTGCTTGGGACTGTAGGTGGGCATACGCATCCAAAGCGTTTTCGAAAGAGAAAACCTTGTCGATCACTGGCTTTGTAACCTCCGGGTTGGCGCTGATCAAACGGTTCATGTCTTCGAATCTGAGAGATTGTCGAATTAGCTATCATTTTCCCGGTGCCTTCATGCAAGAAGACGTACTGTTGAACTGAACCAATTTGAATGCCACGGAGCGTAATGGCATTGCCAATAAGCGTCCCAATAATACTGTCAGTGTTGGAAGGCTATTTGGTAGAAAGATAAGTGAAACAATACGCTTTTAAGGAAGTAAATGACTCTTACGCCAGCTACGAATCCAATGATCTGGGCAGTTCCTCCCATACGCAGCGAATTGACTGACTTGGGCAAGGTTCCTGGTCCTCCGACCTCGATAACCTGATCTGCACCACGACCGCCAGTCTAATAGTAACGTCAATAATTTGACGCATCGTGACGCATATAGAAAACTAGCGTACAAATTCTAGAACCTTCTCGTCCCAATTTGGGGTGGTCTTGTAATTGATAACATGTTTAGCACCAAGTCTAGTAGCAACTTTAAGCTTATCATCAGATGAAGAAGTTGCAATAACAGTGGCTCCTGCTGCAACTGCGAGTTGGAGAGCACAGCTGAAGATTCATTTCTCTATCAATATATAATTCGAAGATCATGAGTGCAGAGAATAACATACATCGATACACCTCCGGTTCCAAGAACAACAATGGTGTCACCTGCCTTGATGGGAGTCGGACCGTGCAGCGCATTGTATGCTGTTAGAGCTGCACAACTAGAGTGGTCATTAGGGAGGCTTTTCGAAATATGCAATAAGAGCGGAGATGATCTACATACGGTAAAGTCGACGCCTCTTCGTAAGACAAGTGCTCCGGAATAGCGACAATAGACTAGGCACACTCCATAAGTGTAAGTCGCTGCAAAACACGAGTCGAACTTACATGAGCAGGGAATGTCCTGTATTCAGTTAAGACTCCATGGGCTTGAGCACCCATAGAAGTGGCTTTTATCTTGGGATTGGAATCTCCATGGATGTGGTCATTGGCGAAATTGGCGCATACACGATCGCCCTGCTTCCAGTCCTTTACGTCTTCGCCCACTGCAACAATCTCCCCAGCCATGTCCGAGCATGGGACAAGATCAGGGGCGAGCCTGGGAGAGAGAAGCGGTCAGGCGTCTACTCCAATTAATAAGCCGAGAACTTACTTCACCGAGTAACGGTCAGCAGCTACCATGAGATCACGATACTATCCAGTGAGAGCAACTAGTTCAAGAAATTCATGTGATGCGGTATAAATCCTTGCATACCTGAAGAGATACAGCATGGACTTTGACAAGGACTTCGCTGGCCTTAGGCTTTGGGACCTTTGTTTCTCTGAGAGTCAAGTTCTGGAAAGAGCCAACCTGCAAATTTATGGACAGTGTAAGCGAGTTGCACTGGTGCCAAATATTTAGACTGAATGACCTTGGGGAAGACGTATTGGCGAGCAGTAGCTGGGATAGACATAGCTGATTCAACTTGACTGGTAACGATGGATGGACACTGGGTCTGCAGGGCGCGGAGAATGTGGGTTCGAGAGAGTCTTTTTATATGTTGACTCCTCTATGATACAACATCTTATCTCATGAGAAGTTATGCTGACTGAGCATCTGACGATTATAGCGTACCATATATTGTCCTCGCGCCACGGCCCTCCCATCCTGATTTAGCCAAGTCCGAACATTTGGAAATAAACGTTCAGAGAATCTCATGACTGGTCACTGGAAGCAAGGTTAGAAATATGCAAGAGTGGGCGGTGATGGCGTGCACCTCATTATCTGCAGCCTCATGGCTCCTGCAGGGCTGTTCATTGTTCGGGTGGACGGACATTATACGGCTATAGAAGAGATAAAGAGAAATGTATAGCCCATGCGGCATGACATAGGAGACGCGATATTGCTGAGACGCTGCAGGCAACTGGATGGAGGTCAAATAACTTGTTGCGCGAACTCGTTCAATTCTCCGCGGCGCCGGACATAAGGTCACTGTCCTCGGACATAACGCATCGATGCGAGTTTGGGCACGTTCCAGCCTCCATCCACAATGGCACATTAGTAGATTGAAATGCTAGGTAATTTCACGATTACAATTATGTATATCTAAATTCTATCGATGTTATCTGTAAGTTCTGCAGGGGTAACTAGATTAAGGTAGTGTATAACTGTGTATAAATTCACAGGAATGGTACATTCTGCATCTCGCCGGCAGCGAGCAAATCATCGTCAAATGCCTCTTCAGCAGCAGCTTCTTCATCCTCTCCCTCTGCTTCCTCGTCGTCCTGATTCTCATCCTCATCCTCCTCGTCTTCATCATCATCAAAATGCAGATCATCCAGACTGCCAGGCATGCTAGACATGCTTCTCCTCCTCTGTCTCCTCCTCTTGTTTCCGTCCGCGTCCATTTCCCACTCCTCTCCATCCTCATCGTCCGAGTCCGCAAACGTATTCGAGGACGACGAATGTGACTCTGGACTAGCGCTCCTCCTGATGTTGTTGGCGGCAGACATGAAGCCCAGCGTAGTGCTGATCTTCTCAAAGGAAGACATTTGCCGCAAGTGCGTGCTTCTGTAGTGATCGCCCTCTGCTGATGTCCCAGGGTTATTTGTCGTATATGGTTTCATGGTGGGCTGCCGGCTGCCCACTAAGCTGAAATTCCTCAGACGTGCAAGGGTACTTTGGTTCGAGGTATCAGAGCGTGCGCTCAGCGCCGGCGATGGTGGCGATAAGTCCGGAAGGGGGAAGTCTTGAACTGGAGCCTTCCAATAATTAAAATCGGTATATTCGGGTGCCCACTTCCTGTGAATCGACGGAAACATCTGATCAACCAGGTCCGTCATATGGATATACCTGATAAAAATCCATTAGTAATGCAAGTCTCTTACGAAGAAATGATCCGTCAAGCGCTTGATACTTACGAAGATTTGTAACCAGCAAGTTCCAGCAGCTCCATCTTCACCTCTCCCGCTGAGTCAATAGTGAATATCTTTGCACTAGGAATGTCGACACTGCGATAGGACAGTGCATCGGTTATCCTGTTACCAAATCCAGCATAGAATGGATTCTTCGCGGATTCTCCGAATAGGCGTCGAATATCACGGAGACATGCCATTTTGAACACTTCTGGTTTGCGCATAATCACTTCACTATGACGAGTGTCATTTTCCCGGATGAAGTGATTAAAGATAAAACGCACCGATGTAAAGAAGCCATCAACCTATCAGGACTCATGATGACTGGACCTTCTGGCAACTGATAATCATTCTGCTTGATACCCTTGAGGTAGTCGCGGGTCGCATCTGCTTGGCCAATAGCACGAGAGGTAAGATACATGATCTTATACCCATTTCGTGTGATGTCCGTGTAGAGCTTCGCTACGCCCAAGTGAGTCCAGTCACGTCCAATCATGGCGAAGACATGCCCCAAGCCGTCCGATCTGCAAGAACAGAGTATGAGAAACATACAAGAAACAGATTACAATCTCGCTTACTTTGTGATTGTTCCATCGATGTCAGAAACGACAACAGAATCGGTCGAATCCCAGACAAATATTCTCGCTGTAGCGGCAGGAACTCCGGAAGCAGAAAGCGAGAAAGTAATGCTATTCGCACCGGGTTTCAGATTGAGTGCTTTCTACGAGGGCAAGCCCACAGCGTCATGAAAAATAACGAAAGGACAAAGCAAAATAGACCCACCAACTGATCAGACGTTAGTCTCAGGGTTTTCGCGAACTTCTTGGTATGGGCCGGTGAATCCTGGGTTAATTGAGCAGTTGGAGTCGGAGGCGATGCAGGCAGACGATCCACTGGCTGCTGCATCGGTGTAGATGGAAGTGCAGGTGCAGTCTCGATCTGCTTGACCCTGTCCTCTGTGTACGACTGGGACTTTGATAGCCTGGCTTCCGGAAGCCCTGGAGCTGTCGATGTTTCCTATTAAACAAGTCAGAATACTTCAACAGCATATGAGCGAACATACATACGGGAGCTTCGGGAGCAGAAGCAGTCCCTCTCAAACTAGGTCTGTCTCCCTTATTCTTCGCATCCTTTCGCCGACTCCGGCTCCACCATTGTACCCAGGACAGCGAAGTTGGCTTCTGCCCCGCTGTGGGGGTCTTTTCCTCCGTCTTTTCGGTATCTTCGTTAGCTGAAGATGGCTGAGACGTTGATGCTGCACTTGGAGGAAGCTGATCCTCGTCTGAATCTAGCGGGGAGGTGGGTCGAGAAGGTAATCCAGCAGACCGTTGCTGTATCGTAGACTGGCGCCAGTGCACGAGGGCCACATGAAGAGGAGAGCCATCGGCTCGTGTGATGTATCTTCGCAAAATTAGCTTGGATTTCTTGTAGAAAATTTTATCTGACGAAGACTTACTGTTCCCCCGTCCATTTTATCACCAGCCGCGGGTCGCTAACGATCGCATCGTTATCCAAGAACCTTTCGAAGTCAATCTTCCCGCTCTCAAACAACGTTGCCGCCTCCACCTCATCCCTTGTGCCCAAAATCGATCCACCACGCTTCCCATCCCTATCCTTTCTGCCTCTTGCATCCTCATCATCATCCTGCATGCTATCAATCAGACTTAGCTCAAATGTAGCCTTCCGCCCTTCAATTGAGAGTATAAACGTCGTCGAGTCGTCCTTCTTCGCACTCAGCTTGCCTCCAGCACCGAAAACTGCACCCCATTCGTTCTCAATCTGGATTTCTTCCTCCTGTTGGGAGCGTATCTGGCCCTCCTCGTCGAAATCTTCATACTCCTTCACCTCCCTGCTTCGCCTCTTCTTTATAGTCCGTGTATCCATGTCTGGAGGTACACTTCGACTTCTTGCCCCCATCTCCAGCTCTTTCTCTACCTTCCGCAAAACGGCCTTCTCCGCACCATCTCCCTCTTCCCCGCCCTCAATGGCGGCATTCCCTTCTCCAGCCAAACTCGAACGCAGTTCCTTTGCGGGCCCTACTGACCTCCCCTTTCCCCAGGCACTATTCTTGACTCTCCCGCCCTTTCCGAAGGTTGCGGTCACGGGTGAGGGTTGAGGAAATGCACCCCATTCCCAGGAGTATTCTTGCACAGGTGCAGGACCAAGCTTCAGCTTGGAAGACGATGGTTCAGGTGCAGTAGGATGCTCTTCCTCCTCCATGTCTGGGGGAGGTTCTGAAGTAGCACGAAAGTTAGAGAAGGGAACTGAGGTATTTAAAGAATTGATCATGGATGGCGATGGCGAATGTGATTTATGAGCAGAGTTAAACGAGGACTGAGTGTATAGAGGCCATCCAGGCTCCCGTGTAGAGGATTCTACGTCACTGTCAGATCGTTTGCGCTGATACGGCAAGAGAGAGGTACTCACTGCTTCGATTCCTCCGAGGAAACTCGAACTCGTTTGAAGATCTTACTGTCTGATCAGATCTTTCTTTCCCGTGGGAGTGATATCCCTCCACATCTAGCGCGATATCTAGATGCGAATGAACTAAGGAACGCACGGCCTTGAATAACAAAATTCACTTACCATGGTGGTATTCCACTTCGGGCATATGCAGCTCGTCTTGAACGTGTTTGAGGGTTTCGTCAACGCGCTTATCGAGTGCATTCATTTCAGGTGTACGAGAAGGATCTCGAGTGCGCTCCTGGGGATGCTTTCGAGACCGCGAATGCTCCCTGGAAGGCGGTGGCGACGGCAGTGACAGAGCTGGCTGTGGTATCGATCTGCTCGAAGTGTTCCTCTCGATAGCGGGTTTAAAAGGCGTCTGCTTAGGAGTAGTATTCGCGTGTTTCGTCTCATTTGCTTCCTCCCCGTCGTTCTTCTGCGCAGATGGCATCGCATCTAGGTCCAGGAACTCTGGCTCATGTGGGTTTGGGTCTTCGACACTGATTCCCTCGCTACGCTTGAAAGGCGCAGGTGCAGGTGCATCTTCGCCGGATTGGGTTTCCTCCGCTTCGGCTGAATCTGGACTCGCACCAAATCTATCGGACGGAACTTGATCCGCACTGGCCTGTTCGTCGTCCAGATGTGTAGGCTGGAGGATGGGACTGGTAATGAGATCCGCTGGGACATCATCGTCTGTCTCAAACACGAAGAAGGCTTCTCCGGCCTCTCCGATTTTCATGTTGAATGGAATGGGGTGGCCATTGACGGAAACATTGACCTGGAAACAGTAAACATTCAACTCGAGTTTCTGAGAGGCATGGAAAATCATACCTTCTTCTCTGAGGGCCGCAATACTTGCCATTTTCCAAACCGTACATGGAAAGGTGAACATGCTAGTTCGGTGTCGCCGTTGTCCGTGGGGCGCTGGATGACAATGACGTCGATGGCCCCAGTCAATGTCGATGGGTTAATGGGCGGAAGATCTTTGTAGTATTGATACGGGGCGCTAATGGCGTTTACAGCGCCGCGCAGGTAGTTCATTGTTTATGCGTTGAGGAAGGTGGAAGAGATACGGACCTGCAGCACTCGACCCATGGAAGGATCCCAGTCTGATATTGCTTTGGGGATACACGTGGGCTGACGCGTTACCCCATGTGATTACCATTACCATGTGCTATTTTAGTAGCATGTATTTGTGCCTATTGTGCAGCAGCTTTATACACCAACAGCTTTGGCAGATCTAGCTAGCCAGATTCACCTTCCTGCGTTGTGCCGAAGGCCCGGCGTCTATGATTAACAATCAAGCTGCCATCTAAACTTTCAGCATTCAGCTTTAACGATCGATTTTGTGGCCCTTCGTGCTACCTTCGTATGGCACACACTCTGAAGGCGAACAACATATGTGCCGCTTCTATGGAAAATAACACAATCCAAAGCCGTCTAGGTCTCAGAAGCTGTGGTACACGCCCGAGTCGGCACTAAATCTTGCAAACGTGGATTTGACCACAATGGGATCCTCGGCTTCATTCATGGCAGCCTTAAACTTCCCGCTTTGTGCGACTCCATGCCAGGGATAATGCCGAAACCACGCTTTGAACTTTATTTCTAGCCAGATGGTCTTCTATCGGACACGCTTTGTCCTAATTGACTCAGGTTAAAAAGTCTCGGCCAGTGTCGACGTCTCATTTTTTCTGCTCTCGACTTTTGCCATAACTTGACTGCCAGAAGAACCCATTTCACCCTCAATCGATATCATCTGCCCCCATTTGCCCCCTTGTGGAATATTTCCTGCTATAATAGCCTGCCTGTCGGACTATACCACTTGGACCGCGTGATACTACACAACAGGTTAGTACTAAAACGAACTCAATGTTAATTTCAATCCATTGATATCAGGTATAGATACATTCTCATTATTACACCCATATTTGCTTTCAGTTCCGATGTCTGCATCCATCCACAACTATACTTTCGCCGGCTACTGTCACATGGCACGCTTCTCGGCCTCATATCTCTTGGACGAGATATTTCCGAACCTAAAGGCAGAGTCCAAAGATCAACTCAAGCAGGCGTACTGGAATCTCGACCTCATCAACTTCATCTCATGTTTTACTTGTTCCGCGAATTATAACCATGTCGTCACTTTCGCGGCCCTTAACCTCTTGATACGTCTCTGGACGCGGCAACCCGACGCATTCGATTATCAACGATTGGATTCGCCGTGCTACTATTTTGTGGCAGCCTACATGGTCGCGGCGCAATTGCTAGTGAAGGGTCAACCAAGTAGCTTCGAAACCTGGAGACGACGTGCTATGGAGAGATATTCCTGCGAGGAACTGGAGGCAATGCATCAGTGGTTGTGTGAAGTACTGGATTTCGAGATCGCGATTGACGAATCAACCGTGCAGCTTTTGGAGGAAATTTCTGTGTTGATGCTTCCAAAAGTGCATGCAAAGCATGTGGGGGATGTGCAGTTCGATGTGGGCCTCTTGCCTGTGCGCTCATATCTTTAGGTGCGTACTGCTTTACTATCCTTTCTTCAGCGCTTAACATCTTACGTGGATTTATGTGTTTCAGATTCTTGATGTTAGGTTCATTGTAATCTATACTTTATAGCTCATTTATTTAATACTCTCGCATGATCGTGGTTAGGGAGAATGTCACAATGCTATACACAAGAAATTCTCCGATATCCAGTAGTCGCGATAGTATATTCTCATTGATCAGAATCTAGTCGATAATGGTTTACAACAAATATTCGGCCATGCGCCACTCTTGGTAAAATGAGAGCTACTTTTGAGAAGCCATTCTCGTTTCTTAGCTGGCGCTTGAGGCTGAAAGCATTGTTGGGCTTTGACGGAAGATCTGATCGCACCGCCTTCCGTATTTGTTCCTATTGTGCAAGGCCTTCTGCCACCTGAACCTGCACTTTCATCACTGACGCGAGCGCTGCGCAAACGCCAGGCACCAACCACGATGCGCGTTCTCCCCACTTCGTTACTCGCTCTTCTATATTGCTCTTCATGGGCGTGGGCGCAAGTCACACTAGCCCCGCCGTCCACGTTTCCGAGCGCTTCATTGTCTTCAACATCTGCCGCAAACAGTACTGTGACCAGAAGTGCCTCAGGGTCTTCCTTGTCCACGACTGGGACGCCAACAAGTAGTGCCGAGTTTCCTAGCTTGAGTGGATTCTCTTCTTGCGGTATGCAAATTGCAGCCATTCAATTAATTATCATTGATGTCCTAGCTTATTAATGTGTAGTGGTAACATGTCTGTCGATGGGCGTCGCAGCAGCTAACTGCACCAGTATCGCAGAAGTGAATTGTTTCTGTAGCAGGTACGCTTGAATCAATAGAGAGCCTTTATATCTTAATAGATAACAATGTTCATTAACACAATCTATAGCTCTAACTTTACGTCCGAAGTGGTTTCCTGTGTCTCTGCAGGCTGCCCATCAGAACTCCCAACAGCCGAACCTCTGGCGCAGAAATTCTGTGACCTCGCGAGCACCAGCCGATCTCTCTCTTTCCCATCTGCAACTTCCTCTTCAACTTCTGCCTCCTCAGCAAGTAGCACGTCTACCTCCCCTCCATCAACTTCAGCCTCAGCGACCTCTATCACTCCTACCTCGTCAGCCCCCGCAACTACCAGTAGCAGTACATCTGGTGGCTATGCTTCGGTCGGGGGCGCTTTCCAGAGTACGTTGCTTGGACTCGGGGTCAGCGGGCTTGGAGTTCTCTTGGGCGCTCTTGTTACGGAGTAAATGGCCGCATCATACGAACCAAGGTCCTGATGCAGTCCATTCAGAGGAGTGGCACAAGCTTCTCTAGATGGAGATAGTTGGAAATATCAGCATGGACGCTTTTTACGACATAATACCTGGCATACGCACGAAACTATATCCTCATTTTGACATTTTCTAATTATTGCACATGCCAGCTTCATGTAGGAGTTCGTAGGACACTATTTTTATGTGTTGATTATTTAAATACTTCTTTCAAAACGTCGCTAGCACTGTCCGTCGGCTTAGAGCTACTCACCATTGCCGCGAAGAACCACATTCAGTGGAGGTTGCCGAAGATTATCCATATATATGATTTCTTTTTCTTTTTCGAGTCTCGTGTCGGACATGAGAACGGAGAGTGGGAGTGAACAGAAACTCAGCGTCGCCAAGAAACTTCGAAGTCAGCTGATCCCACGCAACATCACGTTCTATAAATGCAGCACCAGGGTCGACAATTTACAATGTTGCGCAGCTTACTCACAATGACCGCTCAGTATCGGGATTTCTTGGATGACTAACTTAAAAGTACTGCGTGCTGAGCAATCAACCTCCGTAAGGGACGCCTAAAAAATAGCATCTGAGCTGAGAAAGCAATTATTGCGAATACCAGTGAATATGTGCTGAGCAAGAAATTTAAAATATCAGTGAAGCGCTGTCATGTAACCAGGCCTTGCACGTACCTGCACAATATAAACTTCCATGAATGCTCCAATCTAATTCCAATAAAACATGTCTACTCAACCTCTCACTCAGAAAGCATTCGTATTCACCTCCAAAGAAAATGGCAAGTTCCTCGTAGATACAATCAGTATTCCAAAGGTCGTTCCTGGGCATTTGCAAGTAAAGATACACGCTGCGGGTCTTAATCCTGCCGACTGGAAAGCCCCTAAGTTCGGTGTTCTCTTGGAAGAATTCCCTGCTGTCCTCGGGTTCGATGGAGCAGGTGAGGTGGAAGAAGTCGGTGAAGACGTCACTGGTTTCAAGAAGGGCGACAGGGTGTATGTACAGCAAAGATTTTTTTCCTATTGTGAAACGGCACTAAAGGGTGTACAATTATTAGGTTCTTCCAGGGAGGCTTAAATAACATAGGCGATACCTTCCAAGAATACGCTGTTACTCCAGCAAACACGGTCGCCAAGGTCCGTACACGAAAGCACTTGCTTTGCATCGATGTTAATATTATGAAAACAAGATACCAGCGAACATCTCCTACGATGAAGCCGCGTCTGTCGCATTGACCTTTGGCACCGCTTGGGTTGGCTTTTTCAACAAAGTCCCCTATGGCTTCGGGCTGGTTGCTCCAGTAGATGCGTCCACGCGGGGAAAATACGCCAATACGCCAGTCGTTATTCTCGGCGGGGCAAGTTCCATTGGCCAATACGGTATGTCGTGTGTGAGGCCTCGCGTGCAATATAGCACCTAAACGTTGTTTCTTGCCTCTAGGAATTCAGATGGCAAAGCTCGCCGGCTTCTCTCCCATCATTACCACCGCATCCCTAAAGCACACCGACTACTTGAAGTCTCTCGGTGCCACGCATGTGATTGATCGGAATACCACCACTCCTGACTTGATTTCTGAAGTGAAAAAAATAACGTCGTCGCCTATCCAGTACGTATATGACGCCATTTCCGAGGCCGAGACGCAGCAAGCAGGATATGCACTCCTCTCTCCCGGGGGCTTCCTTGCCATCGTTCTGCCGTCGCAGATCAAAGACGTATCCGAAGGGAGGGAAGTACATGACACGTCCGTTTATCTGTACGCGCCTCAGAACGCGGAGATTCTGCAGAAGATGTATAGCATTTTACCGGGGCTTCTGGAAGAGGGGTTGGTGAAGGTGAGCCTGTTCCTATGCTCTTGATACGGTCCCTGCTGATAATATTCATTGCAGCCCAATAGAGTGGAAGTTCTCCCAAATGGACTAGGAGGAATCGTAGGGGGTCTTGAGAGAATGGAGAAAGGCGAAGTCTCGGGAGTCAAGCTTATTGCTCATCCTCAGGAAACAGCCTAAATGTCAATATAAAAAGTGCTGTGATGTGAAATACTCAATTATATTTGTTTAAATGTACGTTTCCAATAATATACTCGCCTAGCAATACGTACTTTCTTTCACACCTCCTCACGATCAACGCAAGGCCTCAGGGGGATAGATATGATTGTATACAACAACGCGACACCTGAAAGCATGAAGGATAATCTAACAACAGTGCGTAAGCTAAAATGGGTGAATAAATGAAGGGGACCTTCCGGTATGTATTATAATTACTGGCATCTCATTTCATTTCGGCCCTGCCACCGACCCCATCTTCACCGACATACTCGCGCGCATCGGGCTGATGCTCATGGCACCCAACGACTCCCCAAGCCCGCCATCGCCCTCTTCTGCGCGGGGTTTGTCTATCGACGAGCGCGGGATGCTCAGGTACCCGCTCGACGCAAGGTCGTCCCCTTCGCCCGAACTGGCATTCTCGTCTTCGTCCTCCTCGTCTTCGTTGTCATCATCGTCAATGGCTACCGCCGACCATTCGCGGTACACCTTCTCGATGTAGGCATTCGAGCGCGGGAGGCGGTATGGGTCGAACGGGAAAAAGGTGTTCAGCTCGGCGCTGACGGTTGTGCTAAGCACGGCAGTGTGGATGGCTCCAACCCCGGCCGAGGAAGCGGAGTTGGAGGAACGTGTGTTGTCTGAGGGTGCGTACTCCGAGCGCCGATTCGATTCGACGATGGTGTAGCAGTAGATGAAGTCCGTGGCATGTGCGACGCGCGCAAACTGCATGACCACGTTCGTCGAGCACACCTTGAGCGGATTCAGCACAGACGTCACTACGCGCCTCAGCACGCCCAGCTCCGGCATCCACTTCTTTCCGCCCTTTCCGGGGCTCCCGCCACCCAAATCCTCTGCGTCCTCCTCCTCCTCCTCCAGCAAATCCCGCCACCTAAAGCAGAAAATCAAAAACACCGCCTGCGCCACCGCATAGAACACCGTATTCTGCGCGCTGCCCACCGCCGCTACCCCATCAACCCGCACTATCTCCTCCACGCCCTCCAAATGCGCTTGGAGGAATTCGCACAGCACCCCCACGACGCGCCGCGCGCCCTCTCGGTCGACGAACGTCGCGCGGCTGACGAAGCTTCCGATGTACGAAGCCGCCGCCGCGCGCGTGACGACAGGGGTCCCATGCGAGGTCGGGTCTTGGAACAGCGCGCGGTCGACGAGCATGCCCTGGAAGACGTCCGCGAACTCGGGGTCGAGCGAGGCGTACCAGAAGAGGAGGAACTGCGTGTAGCGCGACTTGAAGGTGCGCAGGATAGTACGGTCGAAGATGGAGAGGAGGGCGTGGAACTGCGCGCGCAGGAGGGAGCGGGATTGCGTCGCGGTAGGGGGGTACTGCGGAACGGGGGTGAGAGAGGTGGCGGTGGTGGGATAGGAGGCGAGCTCAATGGAAGGGGAGAGGAGGGAGGAGGTGGAGCCAGTGGGAGAGAGTGGGGGGAGGGGCGGGAGGTCGGGAGGGGATGGCGGGCGGGAGATGCTGGATGAAGAGGATATGGAGATGTGCGTGCGATGGAAGTGGTCGAATATGAGTGTGAGGATCGCGTCGAGCTTCTTGACCATGTCCTGGATGTGCCGCACATTCATCGGGATCTCCGGAGCTGGCGTGTCGTCGCCGAGGTCCCCTCCCTCCGAGGACAGATCGCTGAAATTGTCTCCTTCGTCGTCGTCGCCCTCTTCATCAGAGTCCTCCTCGCCTTCTTGACCAATCAGGGTATCGAACGGGTCAAGTTCAAAGACACCCTCATCCTCCGGGCTCTCAGCCTCTTCCAACTCCTCGAGCTCTACCTGGATCTCGACCTAGGCGGGGTCAATAACTCTGCCATGGGCTGGGATGAAATGCACGCACATCGATCTGTATAGCGAGATCCACAATGGTGGCGAGGATCTTGTCCGCCAATTCAGGGCAGTACGACGACACCCGTAGGAGATTGCGGATATAGGTGGACTGGGCGACTTGATTTTGCCGCTTGTGCGGAAAGTGGCGCATGAGCAGCGGCTGGAGGGTGGATGGGAGGGTCGGGATGAGGGAGAGCAGATGGCGCAGCAGATAGTGCAATCGGTCGTAGATCACTCGGCGGGTTAGCGGGCTGGAGGAGCTTTCGGGAAGACCGACATCGAGGGCTTGGATACCAGATTCTGTATGCATTGTAAGTGATATATATACAAAAGAACAAAGGCGATTGGACGCACGATGGGTGAAGCCCTGGGCAATCTTGCCCAAGACAAGGGAGAGATACTCTGGGCGTGCGCTAAGCAGCATGCCGATAAAAACGGTGTAGGACTTGACGGTGGACGCGTCGAGCGTGGTCCAGGGCATGTTCACAACGGCCTCGACGAGCGCGGCGTGGGTGCGCTCGAGGCGTGAGACGACATGTGAGAGCGCGAGGATCCACAGGCGCAGCTGCGCAAGGTGTGGCGGAGCGTCGTTCTTTGTCTCCTTGGGATTGAACTGGCTGATGAGCTCGTCGAACGGCTCAGACACACCCTGGATTGGCTCGATGAGCGGGAGATGGTGATCGTGTGCCAGAAACGACGTACATTGGCTTTCTGGACGAGGGCGTTGTTGACGAAGGCGAGGTACATGTCCTTGCGGATCTTTTCGTCGTGCTTGACGCGGGAGTTTGTGGCGATGGGGCGGCGGAGGAGGAGGGCGGAGGAGGGGGAGGACGAGGCGGTGGCGGGCTTGCGCGTGGAGGGCTTGCGGTCGTGGTGGGCCATGGGGTCTGGGAGGCGCGGAGTGTGGGGGGTGGGGCCCGACTTTGGGGCGCGGTGGTTGAACTGCGAGAGACGCGAGTGCGGGTCCATGTCGGTGCCAGGAGGCACGGCGAGTGCAATTGACTCTTGACTCTCGAGTGCAAGATCGTCCAAGGCCACTCGGCTCCGCGTCCAAATTTTTGACCGCTTACATAAGACTACCGCACCAATAAAGCAGATGTGCTAAGCGAGCGACTAAGCCCTTCGCCCCTCCCACCATGTCTGCCCCGTCCACCTTCTCTGCCGCGCACAGGCTCTATGTCAAGTCCCTCTACAAGAGGTACCTCACAAACGCCCTCGACTGGACCGTCCGTCGCGACATCTGGCGCGGGCAGGCCCTCCAGATCAGAGCTGAGTTCGAGCGCAATCGGTGAGCATGCTCTGCCTCGTTCCTTGTGCATTGCTTATTTCCGTGTAGCAACGTGCACGACCCACGCGCATTAGCTGCGATTCTCGAGAAGGCAGAGGCAGAGCTCGCAGCACGGAGGCATCCCGATCCATACATTGGTGCGTCCCCCCCCCTTCTTCCGCGTTCGCGTAGCACTCATACTCCCCACCCTCAGCCCCCGCCTTCCCCGGAGGCACCAAGTGGTAAGTCTCCCTATCACTGCACGCTCATGACCCTGCTTAATCACGCTCTTCCTCTCCAGGGAACGCAACCTGCCCGTACGTATCCGCCGGAGTTCCCCTCCCACCCCAACTTACGCGTGTTATTTCCCAGCCCAACATGGGGCCGCTCTACGACCACGAAGCCCACCCGCTCCACTAGAATCAGAATCAGACATACCGGCCGCTGAGACGGGTCGCGGAGATAGACACGGGTCCAGAAGAGGTCGAGTCGGGTCCGGGACCGAGCTCATAGCCAAGCGACGGAGAAATGCCTCCCAATCGCAAGCGCGTTGCGGGGAGAGTGATGGTGCAGGCGCATTTGTAATTACCGACCGGGGTTGTAAGTTATCGCGCAATAGATGTGCTGCTGTGAGTATAGACGAGCCCTGCCCTGGCCCTTCCGAACTTGCCCGCACCCTCCGCAAGCGCTACAAATTTCGTCAGCGGCCGCTCGTCGGCCTCCACTTCATATCCTTCCATCTGTGCAACTTCTACTTGGTTGTTCTCGTCGGTCGAGGCCCCGCTCAGTGCAAAGCTATTGATTATCATATGCAATCCATCACTCTATCTTTCTAAGCTCCAAGCAACTGTGCCTTGTTCTTATCTTGAGGTCAGAATTTGACGCTCTTCGTCTCGGCTTCCAAGAACAACCAAGAGGAAACAGAATAATTGATTGCAACGTCTTTATAATTGATGAGCACTTGAATTTTAATACTACCAAGTTATGTAGTGGAGGAAGGATGCAAAAGGTGGAGAAATAAATTCTGTATGACTGAAACGCTCGAAAAATGGACTGTCAAGTACGTACTTAAAATTTACCCTTCTGGATCGGATTGGCTCTCGCAAGGAGTTCTTAAAACTCTCATTTTCATTTTAACACGTGTTGAACACTGGTTAAACGCTGAACACTACAATATTGCACCATGAAATGTGGAAGCTAATGTGGTCCTATTTGGCAATAGCTTCCACTATACGGCGTCACCGGCGCGATTCATTACGCTCCTCCGAGTCCGCCAACTCAATAACCTTACAGTCCTCGCACTCACTATTGGTCCTTCTACACCCCCACTACACCCTTGGATGTCCCATTTCCAACCCCGTACATTACACCCGACTCCAAGGGAATTATCCAGGCACGACAGCACTAACGTCGTAGAGCCACGACGCGGCCCGCCGGACACCCACTTATCTATATCTCCTATCATATCACGATTTGCGATTAGCATTTAGGCCTCAGAACTAATTGTTCTCCAACCACATACATACTCTACATCGCCATGAAGTACGTTTGGCTAGACGTTGACCCGGTGGGTGTGTTCGTTACCTCGGGGGAGGATTCTGCTGACTTGTTGAGGGGTAGGGCCACGACGATGCCACGGCCATCATGCTCGCTGTGCAGTGCCCGGATATCCACCTCCTCGGTGTGTCAACCGTGCGTCCTACATTTTATCTGCCACAGACACTCCATACTAAAACCCACTCCAGACACACGGCAACGCAAGCAGCGACCACACCGCCCTCAACGCCGCACGCTGCCTTCTCGCCTTCGGCTCGCCCCCGCACGTCCTCGTCTACCCAGGCGCCAGAAAGCCTCTCCTCCGCCCTGCCAAGCACGACCCCGAGATCCACGGCGCCGACGGGCTGGGCGGCGTTGAAGGCCTCCCCGCCTCCAACAGCCCTGCCGTTCTCGCGCTCTTCGCCACGGACGCGGACGGCGCGCGCACCCGCGCCTTGGATGGCATGGCCCGCGCCATCAGGGTGACGTGGCAGCATGGCGAGCGGCAGAAGGTGACGGTAGTGTCGACCGGGCCGATGACGAATATCGCGCTGTTTGTGTGCGTATACCCTGAGCTGCTGGAGGGGGTGGAGGAGTTTGTGTTTATGGGTGGGGGTGTGGGGATGGGGAACCGCTCCGCGGTGGCAGAGTATAATATTCTGTGTGACCGTGCGTATTTTGGCTTCATTCATAGTAGAGCGCGAAGTGAGCACTGACCCACGCACGCGCAGCCCACGCGACGCAGATCGTCCTCGATGCGCCTGTCAAGACGACCATGATCCCCATCAACGTCACACACACGGCGATCGTGACGCGGAAGATCCACGCACACCTACTCGCCGGCGGCGAAGTCGAAGTCGAAGACGAAGCCACTGTGCTTCCGAAAGCTTCCACAAGCCTCCGGCACACCCTGTCAACCCTCATCAGCTTCTTCGCCAGCTCGTACAAGTCCACTTTCGGGTTCAACGACGGCCCGCCGCTGCACGACGCGCTGACGATCGCGTACGTCGCACGGCCGGAGATTTTTAAGACCAAGAGGTATCGAGTCGATGCTGAGCTTACGGGGGAGCACTGTGTAGGCGAAACAGTGGTGGATGTGTGGAATTATAGGCAATGCGATGATTCGTGGGGCGTGAATGGGAAGAACTGCTTGGTGGCAGAATCTGTTGATGTGCGTGATATTCTCCCGTGGGGTAACTGTGTTGCTTACTCGTGAACCGGTTTAGGTCGACGCGTTCTTCGAGATGTTCTTGGAGTGCGTGTCGCGCTGCGATCAGGTATCTCCTTTGAACAAGAAGGATACTCAGTAAATATACACGCAACAACCTTCGTATGATATCAAAGTACTCTGATTGCATTTTGGAAATGAGGGGACATTTTGTGAATCCACACATTTAGGTAAGTACCATAGCACCAGAACGTCTCCTGACCAATGCTGCTGTCTATGCTTTACTGAATTACAACGTGCCCACACTTCTTCCCCACGCGCTCAAAGGCTTGCTCGTAAGCGGCCGACTAATCAGATTAGAAGCCTGAGGCGCACTTCTCGGCCCAACGGAGTGGGAGCTGCCCGTCGGCTTCCACGTAGCGAGCCACGCCTTCATCGCCGCTAGTGCCTTTGTCTGCACAGCGGCGATAGTGGGGTCAACAGCACCAGAAGAAGTTCCGAGGTCGGAGCAGTGGAAGCCGTCCCCGAGGGCAATTGGCTGCGAGGGGGTGCTTTGCACATTCACGCTCTCGGCTGAGACGGTAGCGTCTCTCCACGGATCACCTGGCGGAGAAATTTGAGTATCTATTTTTTTCGGGGATGAGATAGAGCCAAGAAAGGCAGCTTACGCATTCCGTTAGCGAAGAACAGCCGGTTGACTTTGACGTTCCATCCTTCGTAGACGGCATTGGTGCGGGCAGTCTGCACGTTCGGCGTCGTCGGGAACGCTGCGGGGAACATCATCTGACATTGACGCTATGATGAGGTGCACAGTTTCAGATTAAAGGGTTCTTTTCGAGAACAATTCAATAGACGAACCAAGTCATAGGCGGGCTGAACAAGTCGGGTAACGAGCGTTGGGTGGTTGACAGGTGCTCCTTCCTATATGATGGAGTCAGGAGTTGATAAAGGAATCATAAAACAAGGTGCTCGAACCTGCAAGTATCCAACTTCGTTACAGCTGATCGCGGAGAGTATGAGTTAGTAGTCGCAAACTGTTAAAGAGCTTGAACACATACACGATCCAGAACCAGGAACGGTTGGCATCGTCGACGCTCGTGTCTGTCCAGTAGGATTGGGATGCATTATACGTCCCGAGACAATCCCTTACAAAGCACACAACCTTATTATGAGTGCATGTAGGAGCTAAAGAAAGAATACTCACTCGGCAGACTCCGTTCCGCAAACTATAGATAAATTTGTAAGTATGATATTCAAAATTTAAATAATCTTAATACTCACGCAGCGGTAGATATGTGGTCTTGAAATAAGAGCTCCAAGCGGCGAGTGCATGGTCCAGACCAAATCCAGTAGCCGGCGCGTTCTGACCATTCTTCACTTCCAGTGCATCGCAGAACTGGAAGAACTGTGCGCCAGGACCAGAGGTCGGCTGTAACGATTGCCAATCCCACAGATTATTGCGAACTGGAGGAGCATCACATTAGTCGCACTTTTTTAGGGCTGATTCGTGAACCTAGACTCACGAGATCCAGCAACATCGTCTAGGTGAGTCATATCACCCATGCCAAACGAGTCTTTGATTGCTTGAATGGCAGTGGTATTCTTGCCAGTGAAGACTTGGTCGACGTGGGCGATAACGGCCTCGACGTCGGCAGAGCAATTCGACGGCATATGCTCGCGGATAGGCTCGAAGTATTCCCAGAAGTCACTTTCCATCGCATAAGATCTTTGAACAAAATATCGCAATCGAATGGTCAAAGAATACTCACAGAATAGCCTCCACCACTCCTGAGGATGCATATCCAGCAAAGAAGAGGCCAGGTTTGCTATTTTAGATTAACATCAGCCATAAAGATAATACGGCATGCCAAATTAATGAACTCACTTCACCATGGTCCAACTAGTGAGAGCACCTAGTGCATAGGAGGCGAAGTTAATAATGATCCTTCAAGAAGCCTTTTGGATATTTACCCGAATAACTACCACCAATCAAGATCCAGGGTGCTCTATCCGGAGTCACTTGGTCTCCGCCAGGCATAGGAAGATTGACGTTCTTCGCGAAGTACTCGAGGTCGTCGATCGCTTGCTGGATGGTGTGAAGTCGAAGGCTCGCGACGCTAAGGTCCGGCAGAGGGTTACTGAGGCCATAGAATCTGTGCTCGATCACTATCGTGCTCGCATTTTGTTGCTGGGCTTTAGAATACAGTAAGATATTTTCCTAAATGCTACCTCTTGTAAATGAGAACGAACCTATAAGTCCATTGATGGTCCTGTTCGTGAGGTATCCATCATATCCTGATGATTGCGTCAGTCTATAAATATAAATGGTGCTTCTCTATAT
This sequence comes from Nidula niveotomentosa, assembly GCA_036937135.1. Classification (NCBI taxonomy): domain Eukaryota; kingdom Fungi; phylum Basidiomycota; class Agaricomycetes; order Agaricales; family Nidulariaceae; genus Nidula; species Nidula niveotomentosa. The sequence continues at coordinate 143,602 of JASFDE010000006.1, forward strand.
GATTTCACCATCAGCATTGGTTTCTCCCGGAGTATTGAGGATGATAGGCCCTCCTAAATAACTGCTAGTCAGTTCTGCTGGCATCTGCAATTGCGGAGTTGAACTCACCAGCCTCATAGAACTCATATGTGTGCCAGAACCTTTGCTTGAAAGTGCCAAGCGATGGGTTATTGTGGTCGATGAGTTGGTCGAAATAGTATGTGGTGTTGTATGGAGGGAGAACAGTCCCATTGCGACTCGTCACTGGTCCTTCTAATCCTGCCATGTTCACCTTCGGGACAGCCGGCGCACGCCTCATGTTAGCGTGTACTCGACCATCAGGCAAGGCAGCGTCGACGAGCAGAGACTCAAGCAAAGAGAAAGAACCCAAAAGGGCCGCGAGCTTCCAAAGACTGAGGGGAGCCATAAGGGAGGACCTTGGAATTGCCAACGGGCTGAGACAGCATAGAGATTGTGCTGGCTTTTATGTACGGCAGATGTCGATCGAGAAGCTCAAGAGTTACGTTGTACATGTGCAATAGTCCGGTGTGTAGTGATTAGTTTGCTGTACACCCCACATGCTAACAGAGGTCTTATGCTGGAGGTTTCAAAAATAAATACAGTAGAGATCAGGGGTTGGAGCAAAGTTGATCATAAATGCAAAAATTAGGACATGGGAATAGACATAACGGATAAAAAAAGAAAGGAAGTGAGGATGCACGCAACATTAGTTCCACAAATAGTCCATCTTGGCGACACCTGACTCCCACATTACTCTCCCCACCCCTTTCGGTAACAGCACCGCATGGAATGGCCTGTTACATGCCACTGTCATATCCTTATCGATACCAAGGTCGCTATTTTTGCGCGCTCGGGGCCGCGGTTTGGCTGTTCGTTAAATTCAACACATCTAGAGAGGGTATGGGGATAGAAGGTAATCTTAACCTCACGTTGAAAGATGTCAAGTATGCAATTCCATATCTTCAATAATCATACATCTCATGCAAGAAGGTCACCTTCAGTAATGTATCTCTGAATGGTTATTACGCTGGCAGTGCCTAGATTGAATTGAGTGCGCATATGATGGAATACCGTAACTGCAACATACTATTCTTCAAAGATCTTCAAAGGTCCAAGTCCAGGGATACAGCCTCTCCTGTTACTGCTAAAAGAGCCTCATAAGACACCTCGAATATCCTGGACTTGAGAAACATCCGTATAAATGTTTATAAAAGACTGTGTTTCAATGCAAAGAGGAAGCTGGATCAGCTATGCACGCGACTAAATCTGGGAAATTGAACGTAAATTATCATCACCTTTTTGTCATAAGCGTCGAGGTATCACTTGGAGAACTCACTGAGGTACGGCTTTGAGTTACCTCATCCTAGGTTAAAGGTTGATGTTGATAAGTGGGAGCGAAACAGCGATTTTACGTTCAAATTACATATTGTATATATGTGGCCAGAAGAGAATAAGGATTGGTATGCAATAGAGCTAGTGGTTGCCAGGACCATGGTGCGGAGTGTCCAAGGACTGGAGTACCGCTGGAAATACTGCACTTGAATTATGTTGTGTTTGCCATCAGCTTCCGAAGTACGGAGGCTCGGCAGGGTTTCGGAGTATATTGTGTCGATAACTTGAACACCGTCAAGGTCCTTGGAACTTGGAAGTCGGCAAGCTGTAACTACGTTGAATACTTCAGGCTTTCAAGCATGCGATGAGATCGCGATAGTATTGGGTGCCGATTCATATGCATTCTGGATTAATATACATATAAGGGCAGGTCAGCACTGTCTTCGATACGCTATAGGGATTGCTGTGATTTTAAATCAGATATCTGCACAGCTGGGCAATCACAGTTCCAATGTCTGGTTTCAAACAACAGAATACTCCAAAAAACCTTAGAATATAGGATACAAGCACTCCATCTGCCTTTGAGTTGCTATCGTTTTCAAGACAACTACAAGATACCTGTACTTCTTCCCCAGGCACTGAGAGGTTTCGTGAAGACTGACTGACTGATCTGCTTGAAAGCTTGAGGTACGCTCCTAGGATGACCGGAATGGGAGCTCCCTGTCGGCTTCCACGTAGCCAGCCAAGTTTTCATGGAAGCGAGAGCTCGTGTTTGCACTGCGGCGATAGTGGGATCAACGACACCGGAAGAAGTACCAAGGTCGGAGCAGTGGAAGCCGTCTCCGAGAGCAATTGGCTGCGAGGAGGTGCTTTGGGTATTCACGCTCTCGGCTGAGACGGTGGCATCTCTCCATGGATCACCTACCGGAGAAATATAAGTATTTTCATCGGGGAAGATATCTAGGAGAGAAATGCCGCTTACGCATTCCGTTCGCGAAGAAAAGCCGATTGACTTTGACGTTCCATCCTTTGTAGACGGCATTGGTGCGGGCTGTTTGCACGATCGGCTTCGTTGGGAATGCTGCAGGGAACATCATTTGGCACTGGCGCTGTGATGTGAATTCACATTTTTCAAATCAAAACAGCTTTTTGTGAATAATTCAGTATACGAACCAAGTCGTAGTCGGGTTGAACAAGTCGGGTAACAAGTGTTGGGTGACCGACAGGTGCTCCTTCCTAGACGATAGGGTCTGCAATAGAAATCGTGATACAATAACAGTCACGAACCTGCAAGTACCCCACTTCATTGCAACTGATTGAAAAATCTTAGATAGTGAACACAAATTTCCTAAAGAAAACTTACACTATCCAGAACCAGGAACGGTTGGCGTTGTCAACGCTCGTGTCTGTCCAGTACGACTGGGATGCATTATACGAGCCCAGACAATCTCTTAATAAGGAAGGCAGGGTTAATATGAGTGCATGTAATAGACAGCCAATATTTAGTACTCACTCAGCACTCGATGTTCCGGCGCAAACTGTAGATTAACAAGTAAACACGATGCTCAAAAGTTTTTAAAAATGATCTCTATACTCGCCCTGCGGCAAATATATGTTCTTGAAGTAAGAGCTCCATGCAGCGAATGCATGGTCCAGACCCCATCCAGTAACTGGAGCATTCTGACTATTTTTCACTTCCAATGCATCACAGAACTGGAAGAATGGCGCGCCAGGACCAGAGGTCGGTTGTAATGCCTGCCATTCCCACAAATTATTACGAACTGGAACATCACATTAGTCTGTATGTTTGTGATTAATTCGTGAACTTAGACTCACGAGAACCAGCAACATCGTCGAGATGAGTCACATCACCCATACCGAAGGAGTCTTTGATTGCTTGAATTGCGGTGGTATTCTTGCCGGCGAAGACCTGGTCGATGTGGGCGATGACGGCCTCGACATCGGCAGAGCAATTCGACGGCATATGCTCACGGATAGGCTCAAAGTATTCCCAGAAGTCCCTATATGTTATATATATTCATGAACACAATATCATAACGTCAAGTTCTTGAAGAATGCTTACAGGATAGCTTCTACCACTCCAGAGGATGCATATCCGGCAAAGAAGAGGCCAGGTTTGCTAATTGAGTTAATGTCAGCCATATAAAGTCAATAGTACGGCAACTTGATGGACTTACTTAACCATGGTCCAACTAGTGAGAGCACCTGGTACATAAGAAGCAAAGTCAATGATAACCCTTCAAGAAGTGTTTGGGTATTTACCTGAATAGCTGCCACCAATCAAAATCCAGGGTGCTCTATCCGGAGTCACTTGGTCACCCCCAGGCATAGGAAGGTTGACGTTCTTCGCAAAGTATTCAAGGTCGTCGATCGCTTGCTGGATGGTGTGAAGTCGAAGGCTCGCGACGCTAAGGTCCGGCAGAGGGTTACTGAGGCCATAGAATCTGTGCTCGATCACTATCGTGCTCGCATTTTGTTGCTGGGCTTTAGAATACAGTAAGACAATTTCCCAAATGCTACCTCTCGTAAATGAGAACGAACCTATAAGTCCATTGATGGTCCTGTTCGTGAGGTATCCATCATATCCTGATGATTGCGTCAGTCTATAAATATAAATGGTGCTTCTCTATATGATTTCACCATCAGCATTGATTTCTCCCGGAGTATTGAGGATGATAGGCCCTCCTAAATAACTGCTAGTCAGTTCTGCTGGCATCTGCAATTGTGGAGTTGAACACACCAGCCTCATAGAACTCATATGTGTGCCAGAACCTTTGCTTGAAAGTGCCAAGCGATGGGTTGTTGTGATCGATGAGTTGGTCGAAATAGTACGTGGTGTTGTATGGAGGGAGAACAGTCCCATTGCGACTCGTCACTGGTCCTTCTAATCCTGCCATGTTCACCTTCGGGACAGCCGGTGCACGCCTCATGTTAGCGTGCACTCGACCATCAGGCAAGGTAGCGCCGACGAACAAAGACTCGAGCAAAGAGCAAGAAGTCACGAGGGCCGCGAGCTTCCAGAGACCAACGATAACCATGAGGTAGGGCTTTGGAATTTCCAATGAGCTGAGGCGTCATAAGGATTGTGCTGGTTTTATATACAGCAGATGGCTATAGAGAATCCCAAGAGTTACGTTGTACATGTACACTAGTTCGGTGTGTGGTGGTTAGTTCAATGTCTTCTCCACATGCTAATAGAGATCTTACACAAAAATTTTCAAAAGAAGTAATGTGGAGATAAAGGATCGGGAGTAAAGCTGATCACAGATGCAAATTAAGACATGAGAATCGCTATATTATGGGTAAAAAAGAAAGGAAGTCGGACGCACGCAACATCAGTTCCAAAAATAGTCCACTTTGGCGACACCTGACTCCCACATTACTCTCCCTACTCCTTTCGATAACAGCACCGCATGGAATGGCCTATGATGTGCCACTGTCATATCGTTATCAATACCAAGGTCATTATTTTTGTATGCTCAGGAGACGATACGAGGGATAGCAGGCAATTTTAATTTGTATATTTGTCGAATTTCGGATGTGCAATTGGATATCTTCAATGAACTATATCTTTCATTATATACCGTCTTCAGTAAGGTATCTCTGAATGATTAATTCGTGGGCAGTGCCTGGTTTGAATTGAGTATGCATATGATGGAATACCGTAAATGCAACATACCGGTCTTCACAGATCTTCTCTAATCTGAATCTGGAGATGTAGTCTCTCAGTAGTCTCTCGCCATTGTTCCTGCAGCCAACTTCATAACCTAATAGTAGGACGCCACGACTCCCCACGCTTACGAGAGCCCCGTACAACGGCCGCATTGAAATAAGAGCATGTATTGAATCCGTTAGAATTCCATGCGCGCAACTAAACCTTCAGAAATTGAACGCGTATCGCCACCTTATACCCTTCACGAGGTATCACTTGGAAGTTGGGTAACTTACTCCGGTGCCCTCATCATCTTATGTTTCTGAGAACCTGGTAAAATAACAAGACAAAGTTTTAGTTCAGATCGAACTGTGTTACATACTGCTGAGAAGGGATCCAGAGGGTTTCAATACGGTAGAGCTGATGGCAGGCTTGTGGTCACCAGCACGATGATGCGGGGTGTCCGAGGAGTGCCACTAGAAGTATAAGCAGAGCTGCGAAAGATATGAATTGTGTCGTGTTTGCCATCGGCTTCTGGAGCACGGAGGCTCGGCCCGGATTTCACTATTGTCTTCATAAGTGTAGTCAATTTCAAGTTGAAGTCTTATATGAAGGTCCTGGCTTTCAAGCTGACGACTGAACTGCTTTTAATCGGGCTACGAAGCCCGATGTATTCTAAGTCTGGATTATATATGAGGGGAGGTCAGCGGCGAGCACTTGCTTCATTACACCTCGGAGTAGCAGTTCACCAGCTGCAGTAACCAGGTATATGCACTGCTGGGCAATCTGGATTTCAACGATTCGTCTCTCGAGTGACAGAGATATTCTAAGCAATCCTAGAATATACAATACAAGTACTCCAACTTCTTTCAGTTGTCATTTTTTAAGACAACTATAAAATGCCAGTACTTCTTCCCCAAGCACTGAGAGGTTTGGTGAAAATAGACTGACTAATCTGCTTGAAAGCCTGAGGTACGCTCCTAGGGTGACTAGAGTGGGAGCTTCCTGTTGGCTTCCATGTAGCCAGCCAAGTCTTCATAGAAGCGAGAGCTTGTGTTTGCACTGCGGCGATAGTAGGATCGATGGCAGCGGACGCAACTCCCAGGTCGGAGCAATGGAAGCCGTCGCTAAGAGCAATTGGTTGCGAGGAGGTGCTCCTGACATTCAAGCCCTCTGCCGAAACGGTGGCATCTCGCCAAGGATCACCTAGCGGAAAAACTCACTACACCAAAATTTCGTGAGAGGAGAGATCAGACTTACGCATTCCGTTGGCGAAGAATAGCCGGTTGACTTTGACGTCCCAGCCCTTATAGACAGCATTGGTGCGAGCGATTTGCACCTTTGGCTTTTTCGGGAATGCCTCGGGGAACATCAATTGGCATTGGCGCTGTTGTAGTTTCACATCTTGAGAACACAGCAAAGTCAAGATCATGAAAGAGAACGAACCAAGTCATAGTCAGGTTGAACAAGTCGAGTGACGAGCGTAGGATAGCCGACGGGTGCTCCTTCCTGCATGATAAAGTCGGAAACCGATACAGAAGTCATACATTTAGAAAAACGAACCTGCAAGTATCCCACTTCGTTACATCTGATTTCAAGTATAAGATAGTACTCGAACATAGGTTGCCAAAGAAAACTTACACGATCCAGAACCAAGAACGGTTGGCATTGTCAACACTTGTGTCTGTCCAATATGATTGCGTGCCGTTGTAGGTTCCGAGACAATCCCTGAAAAATCAGGATTGAGTTATGATACATATAAAACATAATAAACATTACTCACTCAGCACTTGAAGTTCCGCAAACTAAGCATTGATAAGTACCACGAATATAAAGGTAATTGCTCCATGCTCACGTCGCGAGAAATATACATTCTTGAAGTAAGAGCCCCATGCATTGATAGCATGATCAACGCCCCATCCAGTAGCGGAAGCACTCTGGCCATCCTTGACTTCGAGTGCGTCACAGAACTTGTAGAACTGTGTACCAGCACCGGAAGTAGGTTGCAGCGACTGCCAGTCCCATAGATTGTTACGAACTAGAACACCGGAAATCCAATTAGGGACTATAATGTTGCTCGTTCAAACATTTCAACTCACGGGCACCAGCGACATCATCGAGATGAGTCATATCACCCATCCCGAACAAGTCCTTGATTTCCTGGATGGCAGTGGTATTTTTGCCGCTGAAGACCTTATCGACGCGAGCAATGACTGCCTGGACATCTGCCGAGCAGTTGGCCGGCATATGTTCACGAATGGGCTCAAAGTACTGCCAGAAGTCGCTATAAATTTCGTTAGCCCGATGTCACCATCAAGCGAGAAATTATACACACAGGATGGCTTCTACCACTCCGGATGACCCATATCCGGCAAAGAAGAGGCCCGGTTTGCTAATAGGATCAACGCCAGCCAATAAGAGAGCTACTGATGCGGAAAACAGATAAACTTACTTGACCATGGTCCAGCTGGTGAGCGCACCTAATACATACAATGCAAAGTCAATAATGATCCTTCAGGGAGCTTCTCGAAGATTTACCCGAATAGCTGCCGCCGATCATAATCCATGGTGCTCTATCCGGGGTCACTTTATCACCTCCGGGCATAGGAAGATTGACGTTCTTCGCGAAGTACTCAAGGTCGTCAATGGCTTGCTGCAGGGTGTGAAGCTTAAGACTCGCGACACTGAGATCGGAAAGAGGGTTGCTGAGGCCGTAGAATCTGTGTTCAATCACAATGGTGCTCGCGTTTTGCTGCTGAGCTTTAGATTCATTCCAGTTAGAACGATTTGACGCCAAGTAGAACAGCAAATGAAAAATTCCGAACCTATGAGCCCATTTATGGTCCTGTTTGTGAGATACCCAGAGTAACCTACACCTTTCCATCAGCGGATGAAGGAAAACAGAACTTCTGAAACTTTACCGGCAGCATTGCCCTCTCCTGGAGTCATGAGAATGATAGGTCCTCCTGAATAATTCCGGCGAAAATATCGGTCAATTCTGCTAGCACTGACAAATGTGAGGATGAACTAACCGGGCTCATAGAACTCGTATGTGTGCCAGAACCTTTGCTTGAAAGTGCCGAGTGACGGGTTGTTGTGGTCGATAAGCTGGTCGAAATAGTACGTGGTGTTGTATGGCGGGAGCACAGTGCCATTGCGGCTTACGACAGGCACGTCGGGTCCTGCCATGCTCACCATCGGGACAACCGGTGTGCGTCTCATGTTGGCGTGCACGCGACCATCGGGCAAAAGGGCGGTGACGAGCTGCGAGGCCAAAGACAAAGGCGCGGCGAGGGCAGCTAGTTTCCATAGAGTAAGGGAGGCCATTTTGGGGGACTTTCGAACTGCCAAGAAAGACGGGCAAGGGATCGAAATGCAGTCCTCACCTCATATTATATTGTACGGCTAAAGACCTATCGCGAAGCCCAAGTTGCATTCCACATGCACATGCACTCTCCAGATCTAAAGAAAGGATTTCCCGGTATTCCTAGTATTTCCAAAGTTAAGAGAACGCCAGTCAAGTTGGCGATCAAAAAGAAGCATGGTATCAATCGCGCGCGTATGGTGACCGTTTTGCTGCCGCTTCATGTCAGTACACAGCTGTAGTCAAAAATAGTAAAAGACTTGGCGCATCAGCATGGGTTGGCAGCTGCTGGTAATATGGTTGATCGAAAATACAATTATGCATGAGGACATGTCTGGATAGGTGAGCATAGGCCAGATGGTTATGGAAAGAAGGGGAACGTTAATATTCGTGTAAGATAATAAGCAAATTTAGTTCATTTCAGCAACAGCTGACTTCCCCAAGACTCACCTACTTAACTCCTTGTCCTGACGGCGGCATGTGGATGGATGGGTTGAAATTTGATCTGATGCGTGCTCGTCTAGCAGTGAAGGCTGAAGCTCGCTTGTACTTGGCACGCCGGATCCTCTCTGGGTAATTTTGGGAGCTTCTATTTGCTGTCGGTGGCACTTTTATAAGTTGCTTCCTCGGATCCTAATCAACTATGCATTTGAAATCTTGAGATACAAAATCGACGTTAGATAATTAATAAAAAATATGAAATGCACTTACCGTGAAAGGTGAATGACGTTGCACTTCCTTATCTACAGGTCAGTGATGGTGCATGGTCTCTGTGAGCGTGCATGCGGTAGTATTCCGCAATTTGCGATCCGGTCATTTATGGGCATGTGGTCAGTAATAATGTGAAGCACGGAGCGGCGTCGGAGTCCGCTGTCGCCCATAAGTCGCCTCTACTCTGCCAGTCTATGCGTCTGGACTCTGAGCGTACTACTTCAACTAAGAGAGCCTCAGATTACTCGTTTCTATACTCAGGTGCGCTATTCTTTAGCTTTGAGTAGCTCTTTTCTCTCGTATGATATCAGATACCAAACCGCCGCAGTGAGAGCCTCCCGTGTCAATCGGATTGCCCACCACTTTTCAGTTTCCAACTCAGGCGAGTGCATCTAATGAAAGATGAAACGAGAAGAAAGACCTCATCTGAGTTCTCATGCTAGACAAACTAAAATCGAGAGATAGGAAATACTTTGGTTATGTACTCTGCTCACCAACTTGAAGTTTATGTTCGACGCTACTGGAGGCATTATCCGCTTGCTGGCCTATTGAGAGGGCTGGCAGTCATAATTTGATGCGTGATCTGGTGATTTCCAAGAACTAACTCCAGAATACAACGGCGGCCAATAGGGTACGAGACTGGAGAAGTAAAAGAACAAAACTGACGTTGCACAGGGGAAAGCTGGAAGGGGTTCGTGCATCCGGACTTTGTGGCAATGCACGTTGCTGTTGCAACGCCGTCACGTGTCGTCGGCAATGAAGCGCGTTGTGGGTCCCAGTATTTTTCAACCACGTACAAATAGATGAGCAAACAAACCTGTTGCTTCTTGAATCTCGTTTTGCTCGTACTCCAGGTTCCTGTTTCGTTCTCCTCGCAGCTTCTCGCTGTTCACGACGTTTTTAACGTTCTACGAAGGCCTTACGCCGTTACGCGACTACGCACCTCACGCTCCTTCAAGACTCGACGCTTTCGACCCGACCAATATGCTCCCTCTCATTCCCGCAATCGCACTCGCTTTCTTGTCATTCATAGCTTCGGCTTTTGTTATCCTTCGCATCATAATCCCTATCCTCCCGCCCTCCCCCCTGAGCAAACGTGTTTCCCCCGTATGTCCCACGAAATTCATTATATGGTATTGTACTGAAGCAATCCGTATTTTTAGGCTGAATTTGGGCTTCCGACTTTCCGCTCTCTGTCACCTGCAGATAAAAGCCACTTATGGCTTGCAAGCTTGGACCTTCTGGCACTTGCTATCTTTATTTGGCAGACTATCAATGAAGCTCTGGGAGGACCTTCAGGCTACGAGGATGCCACAGATCCCGCTTCATCCGTGCGTCTGTGGCTTGTGATGACCGTTAGGCAGACATGCCTTCTCATCGTTGCATCCATCACTCTACTCCATGTGCGTATGGGTCGCTCGGTTTCCTTTGGAGCCAAACATTGGATGTTGTGGGCACCGACACTTGTGCTGGGTTTCACCTCCACCACGCTCGCAGGTATCCTATCGGGGACCGGTCTTTCCAGTCTCTTCTTGGGCCTTATTGCCTACACCTCCACCATCGCTGTCGCGAGTAGTGTTGCATTTGGCTGCCTTCTTGGGACTCTTTTCATCATCAAGCGCAACCTTACAGCACTCAATGAGGACGCGGACCCATGGCCTCCTGTCAGGGAAGTAGAAGAGAAGCCCCGCCCCTCATTTGCCACAGAAGAGATCGATGCTATTCGTGACGGCGCTTCTTGGATTACTTCTAACCACAGCGTCAGTTCGCGACATGACTCTGTTTCTGGATGGTCATTCTCGACGCACCATACTACCATGCCTTCTTCTCACGGGCACGGTGGACGTCCCCAGAGTGGCGCGCATCATTCCATTCCCGCGAAGTCTTCGTATTGGTTTGGCTCTGCTGCTGCTCAAGATATTCCTCCGGTTCCCCCTCTCCCGTCCCCTTACGGCCCTCTGTCCCCAACCGCTGCTGCTCTCGGGGATCCAGATCCATTCAGGCGTGATGTTCCATCTCCTCTTCCATCTCCTCTTCCATCTCCTCTTCCAGACCACCCTCGTCACCGCTTGGGATCTCAGACCTCTTGGTTGACGTCTACGAACGGATCTAATCCTACAATGACCGCATGGTCCTATCCCACAAGCCACCGTGAAGGTTCCATCCGTAACTTCGAAGGTTCCGTCCGTAATGCCAGTTCTCCTGACTTGCACACGGCGCTGAACCCGTCATCCCGCCCTATGACACCTGCAATGGCTAACGCGCAGGTGTTGGGTGGTTACGGATATGCCCCTGGTGGTCTCGAGGCCGAGAAGGGTATTGCAGCTTTAGCAGCCCCGTCTGAAGCTACGATCGATGTTTCCATTTATCCCGTAATAGGTTGGTTGTTTATGATTTGGCTCCCTCTTGTACGTGCTTTTCTAGTCATTGATGATTTATATTTATTGACTTTTGGAACTTTTAGGGCCTTTCTTTCCCTTATCTCATTATTGCTTCTCAGAACACGGCACCGTCTCTGGCCATCAATATTCTCTTCATCTTGTCTATCACGCTTTCTTCACCTCTTTTAGCTCTGAATATTCTCTTCCGGTCTCCCCTGCCCATCCCCACTGGTCTATTCGATGCACGCGCTGCAACGCTGCCAGCTGACCTTCCCCGTCCCCGTACCTCAACTAGCACCCACCCCTACAAGTGGTCGCACGAGTACAAGCACAGCACCAGCGCAAGCGTCACTGTTGTAGAAGGACGTCGCAGTGGTGATGTTTGGATCGCTAAGGGGGATGCAGTCGATGGCAAGAACAAATTAGGCCGCGCAGTCCAGATGCTCAACCCTAAGCCCAAACTCTCTGTTCTTCCTTCTGAAGATTCGGAGCCTCTGGAACCTCTGACGCCCCCGCTGCCCATTCAGGAGGGGGATTCCTCTTTGCCCGTCAACATCCATAACACTCCTGGTTCCGAGACCAGCGCTCAGTTCGGCAGATTGAGGAAGGACTCTAAAGCGAGCTCCCATTTCTCTGGTGGCGCAGATGAGAGTTTGGCATTCGCCAGCCGCATTATGATTGCCCAGAGGCACTACTCAGCCCTCGCTCAGACCGTTGTTGTTCCTGCTGGATCTTCTCCGGAGAAGGATGGCTCCAACCTGTTCCTTGCTTCCGCCACAGGTGCAGTTGTGAACAAAGTTCCTGGTCCATCCAACCATCTCCGTTCTCGTTCGGTGACGTCTTTCAGTGGTCCTGATACTCCCACGAATAGCGATGGATTCAACATCAGCCCTCCACCTTCGTTCCCTCTTCCTCCCACTCCTCCCAATGTCCGAGCTGCTCGTCTCGCCAAGCTCGGGCACAAGAAATCCTTCTCATCTGGCTTCTCGTTTGGAGCTGTTGACGACATGAATGAGATTGATGCTTTGACTGCAGGTGTTCTACCTCTACTTGTCCCTGGCCTGAAGGTTGGCAGTGATATGCGAATCAAAGAAGGGGACTGGACGCCACCTGGTACCTTCAGCAAGAGTAAAGGGAAGAGGCATGTGAAGAAGTTGAACGAGTTTGGAGAGGATTTCTCTTCACCTGAGATCCATTCTACCCCTGCCAGGAGGCGTCCTCGTGACGCTCGTTCAAGGAAGGAGTCCCACAAAAAGAACCACTTCAGTTTACCAAGGTATGTGCACGGATTCTTTCTTCCGAACCGCTGGCTGACGTTGATTTTACAGTCTGGGTCTTGGGAAGGACGGTGTCCACTCCCTTGCATCATGGGGCGTGGACATTCGAGGCGCTTTGGAGCACAAGGTTGGCCAATATACCTCGGTGCCCAGCAACGTCGAAGTTGGATGGAGGAACACGGTCTTCGGAGGCGATTCCATTCCCAACACCGTCCCATTCCTGCAGTCCGTAGAAGAGGAGGAAGAGCAACCACGTAGAGCTCGAGCTCAAACCTCCACCTCCAGACTAGGGAGAGCTTTATCCACACGCTCTCTAGGTCTGCGCGCTGATGTTCCCCATGACATGGACACCGCTCGTTCCTCTGTGGTCAGCGACAACATGGCTCCTCCTACTTCGGCCGCTTCCACCGTGACACTCTTTGAAGACTTCGAGGCCGGTCTGCAATCAGGACCTCAAGCCGAGAGCACGCCCCACAACACCGTGTCAAACAAGCCATCCAGATCCAAGCAGCCTCCGATACCCAAGCCTTCTTCCTCCGCTGCCCGCCGCTCAAGCATTGTATATATCAAATCTGACGATCACGCCGAAACCACGAAACCTGTTGTGGAACCAACCGCGACCACTTCCACGATGACTTTTGCACAATGGTCTTCCCGAGCGGTTAGACCCCTTATACCCAAAGCCAGCAGGCTTCATCGCAAGATGTCCAACGCAGATTCTTCCTCCCCCAACGCAAAGACAGGCTCTCCCAGAGAGGGCCTGCGTCCTCTTGCACTTCTGAAGGAGCGCGATCCTAACACTGTACCTGTCAACGCCAGTCCTGTCAGCAGTGTTAGCACACGCCCTTTGACTCTCGGGAAGAGGCAGAAGTCAAGAGCGGCAGACGTGTCGGATGAGAACTCGATTCCGGATTCCGCCAGCTCATCTAGAAGCGGGAGTCTGAAGCCGTTGAAGCTTGCTAGGTCTGAAACGAGCAAGATGCGAGGCATCCTGCGCAAGTCAGAAGTCCTCCCCGATGTCGTCGTCCGTCCACCATCCACCACCGAACATACAGGATTCGCCTACACTTTCAACCGTGATTGATTCTGATCATACCCACATTTGCTGCATTTTTCCTCATTTTGTTAACGCTTTTTATTGACTTATTGCTTTCCTGCATTGCTATCCGTATTGACGCTTTCGTTACATCACACCGCTTTGTATTTTGCTATCCTCCCCATTACTCTCCCGAATCCGAATCCTATTGCTTTTTGTTCTGCACTGGCTGCTTTCGCATTGCTTTCAGTATACTTACTCCATACGTACCTATGAACTCTCTATGCTTTCCCACTATTTTTCATTACGCACCTATAGCTGTAAGACCCACGTCCTAAGTAGACCATCATGTAGTGTGATACTGCACAAAATGCCGTATAAATATACACAAGTACACTGTCTGAACAAAAACAGCTTCAAACCAGACATAAAGATAAGAGAACCATACAACAAGTATAGCAGCTGAACTCATTCGAGCAATCCGAATAAACTTATCACAGCAACGGGTGGAGGACCGCCTTCTCGAATTTTTGTCTGCCCACAGTATGCGATGGCGTATTTTGATGGATGCCAGGTCACAGTCGGCGCTGGTGCGAGGGCTGGAATACGATGTAATGGCACGCCCGTCTCGGTGGCACACTAATAATCCCTGTCAGAATAGAACAAGCTTGTAAATGGAGCACACTGACGATATCAATGTAGGATCCAGCATTGGCGATTGCTAGGTATTCGCCGTCATGCGAGAAGCTCAACGCGTTTATGCTGTTCCTGTAGGCAGAAAACGTGTTAGTTCGAAGATCATCAGGGGCGAACAACCCAACTTACTCGCACGTCGTTATTGTTCGAGCGCAAATCCACTCGGTCAGATCAAACATGTTCACTATCGAGTCGAAGCCACCCGACGCAAGATACCTAGGCACATTCGTCTTCGAATTCAAATTTCATTTAGCAGAATAAAACACAACTACGCACCGTCCTCTAGGATCTAGCGCGAGAGCAATGCATCCTCCTACATGAGCGGCTGGGCTCTCCCGTATCGCAAGAGAAGGATAATCCATGACGCGCAGCGTATGCTCAGAATGATGCGTAACGATGACACCGTCACCTGCGTGGTTGAAAAGTGCTGTTGATCCTATTTGCTATAATTTCAAAGTGTAAGTCAGTATCACAAGGAGCGTGGCAAAAAAGGTAACATACCGCATCTCTGTCCGACAAATGCCATGTCTCCTTCGTCTCGTCGCCCAATTTCCCCAGCGTCATGAAAAATAATTGATGGCCCGCGGAAGCATATAAAAGTGATCGCCCGTCTGGTGAGTAGCTCGTCTGCGCAGGAGAGACTTTTAGTGGACACTGTTGCGTATACCGAGACTCTGAGACAGCAAGTCAGCATGGCGAAGAAATTGAGAGAAACGAAAAGCATACGTCTGGCATCCCAGAATACAATCCTACGGTCCTTTTGACTCGACGTACAGAATAGGTCGGGATGTGTAGGGTTCCATGAAACGTAGTCAACGTCATCAGAATGGCCACCTGAAAACATCGCAGCGGACCGAGCATCCATCTACCAATTTCCCGGCGTCAGCATAAACTCGTATAAACTAGGTTTACCACACGTACACTCTTCTCCGGGGACCACACCCTCGTCACTTTATCAATCCCCACAGCAGCCAGCTTCTTCCCATCGCAGTTCCACGCGACATGGGTCATCGCCTGAGGGCTCGGCATACGATAGTCGCGCGGCTTGAACGCAGAAAACTGGGGTGGCTGCATCATATCACAATGCGAGACACCACGAGAGAGGAAGGAGGAGGATGAGTCGTGAGTTCACGCGCGCGTGGCCGGGATAACAGAGGGTCCTACATGAACGCCTCTGGCGGCGAAAGTGGTGTGTGGAGGTGGGGAGGGCGGGCGTTGCGGGGGCGGGATTTCGTCCTCTTCTTTTGTTGCTGCTGGTGTATGGGACATTAGTGTGGCGGTCGAGGGGAAGATTTTATAGTGGGATGAGAGTATGAACGCGAGTAAAGTGGGGGGATTTGTTCAGGGTCTGTTCAGGTTGAATTTACTATTTCAGTGAACGGTCCGCTGGTAAGCACACCGATCGGCATTCAAACGGGAAGAAGCCAATAACGCGAAGTTCTAACACTCATAAACATAGCCTCTTTTCCATAACCTGGAGAACGGAACTTGCATTTCGTGCGCGTTACAGCGCTAATAAATAAATATAGTAAATTTAAAAAATCCTGAAAAAACGAGCATCAAATAATAATACATGAGAATGGGTTGCCAAGGTATATAAAAGAAATAGCGAATTTCAAAGCTTCCCTACCGCTGGGGCAGACGTCAACCCCTTGAGCCAACTCAACACTATTTCAGTAATTTCATCCTTGGCTTCCACCATTACCCAATGGCCTTTATCTTCTAGGGCAATATCCTGGAGCTGGGGTATAAACTTGCGGGATTTGTGAATAACAAACTTAGTAGCGGTAGGATCCTTAGTTCCCCACATAAAGAGGACGGGCAAATCAGGTCGTATATCCGGGCTTAAGCCTGAAGCGAGGTCAGGAAATAAGTGTAGCATGGAGTATAAATAATATTACCGAGTTCTTCTTCGTGCCTGAACTTCGCGGTGCGGTAGTAGTTTAAAGGGCCGAACATCCCTTTCTGAAGCTGACTGCGATAATATTCGACCTCCTACCCAACGCAACGAAGAAGTGAGATCCCAACAGTAGATAGTAGAAACAATTGGTTACCTGATCGCTCAAGACAGATTTATTCTCTAGATCCTCCGGAAGATTAACCAGAAGCTTTTCAAGTGAGCCGCGCGATGTGAAATCCAACGCTGCGTGCGGTTTGAAAGTCACAAGGATGAATTTCTTTAGCTGTAACGAAGATTATATCAAGCATTCCGCCGGGAGAAGGGCCATGTGAAGTCTCACACGAGCAAGAATTTCCAGCGATGACTTGGGGTTCTCAAAATAGAGCTGGTATCCATAGTTCGGAGCAAGTCTGACAACTTCTTCAAGTGGTTTATATTCCTTCGAAGGGGGAGTGTACGGAACACTCAATCTGCGCTCGCTCTTCAGCTACTCTGTGCTCTGCAGTCATGAAGAAAGGGCTAGCTAACATTACCAGAGCAAGCAGGCGTTCTGGGAACCAGAGAGCAAATCGCCCAGCAGTATAAGCGCCCCAGTCATGTCCAACCAGAATCTAGTGCAGCATAAGGCAACCTCAGGAGAGACCATGAGAAGACACAGACTGTTCGTTTAACGTCGAGAAGGTCCAGGAGTGCAGCAAGATCAGCACAGAGTTTCTTTGTCGAATACTCCGACGGGTCCACTGGCTTGTCTGAGTTGCCATAGCCTAGCATATCGGGAACAACAACGCGGTATCCTTGACGAACCCAAGGGCCAATCTGGTAGCGCCAGCCATACCTGCGAGCGAAATAAGCGACACAACAGCATAACAAGACTAGCACAAAGGGATACCAGAGGTCTGGGAAACCATGGACACAGAGTATTGTCGCGGTGCGCTTGGGGTCGTGGCCGGCGGGGAGCTGGTCGACCTACGCGGATAATTAATTAGCGATCGGGAATGGAAGCACAATTAGAAACGCTACAAAGTGGTAAGCGCGCCCGGTTGACAATTGGTGGAACTTATGGTTGAAGCTAGCTGGGTCAAGGGGGTCCATGGGGGCAGAGGTGGACGGAGGAAGGGAAGGTGAATAGCCGGAGGGACATGGTGTCCAGGATGAAGCGTGACCGTTGTTTACTGGATTGTGTCTCGGAGTGCGAAAATTTGCGGCAAGTGACGGGCGTGTCTCTTCCCAGTCAAGCTCGGGGCCGGTGCTCATTGCTCAACGTACATACTCCCTCGACGCCAGTTCTTTGTTCCACACTCTTGCTTTATAATTCCGTCCACTGTAAGACCTCCATTATCCATTTTATTCCTGACTCCCACACCGTCCCCCGCAGCATCCCTTTATACCACCCATTACTCATCCACACCCCCCACGAGACCATCGAGTAAGGTCTGCTCGTCCCACAGCATCAGTGCATCCTCTCACTCACCCACTCCTTCTATCTGCAGTTGCCGATATGCCTGCTCCCGTAACCTCATCTTCGTCTGCTCGTCCAGCCAGTAAACCCGCCACCCACAAACAGCGCACACAGCCGCAGGGAAAGAAGACGAGGATAGTCAGGCGGAGAGGCAGAGCGAAGGATGGGCTTGAGAGCGACGACGAGATCGAGAGGGAGGTCGGCACAGATTCAGAGTCAGAGGACGACGTGTCGTCGGTTGATTCGGACACCGACGACTCAGACACTGAGCCCGTGTCTGCGGAGGACGTTGCTGTCAATGGCCACTTACCGACCCCCGACCCCCTCGACAAGGACTCCATCGGCCACCTCAACGGCGGTGTGGCACCCTTTTTCGCACCCCCCGGCAATTGGTCGGAGATGGTCGCTGACGAAACGGCCAATGGTCCTGCGGATCTTCCAGTCATCGAGTTTGCGGACTTCGAGAGCAATGCCGTATCATCCGCCGCTGCGCCCTCCAAGAAGGCAAAGAAGCCCGCGAAGAAGACCCGCCCTGCGTCCGTGACTGCCCCAACCCCATCCCCACCCGCCTCTGCCCACGGTGACACCGAAGAGCAGCAGCAGGATCCCAACTCGGCACCTTCTACGTCCCAACGCCCTTCACACTCCCCCTTCTCCAGCCGCCCGCCTGGCCAAACCGCCCGCCAGGCCTATCAACAGCGGCTCGAAAGCGATCCGTCGTACGTCCCCAAAGTAGGAGGATTCTGGGGCCATGACGACCGTCTGATGGACAAGGATCTGCGCAGCTTGAGTACATGGTGGAGGGGACGGTGGCAGGGGCGCGGACGCGGAGGGTTCAGTATGAGAGGGAGAGGCCGTGGTGGATTCCCTGGTGCGCAGCAGCCATTCCCCCCTGACGCGAACGACGATCAGGCACAGCCCAGCGAGGATTTGCCGCCAATTGAGAAGGCATGGACGCACGATGGATTCGAGGAGATGAAGCGGCGGGAGGAGCAGCGTCGTGCCACCCAGCAAACACAGCAGCAGCAGCAGCAGCAGCCGGGTCCCCAGCCGTTCCACGGTCCCGGTGGGATACGCGGAGGCAGGGGCGGCTTTGTGCCGAACCGCGGTGGCCGGGGCGGCTTTGTTCGCGGCGGAGGTTTTTTAGCCTCCCCGAGGTCACGCGCCAACGCTCATCTCATGGCTCCCGGTCGCGTTTGGTTCGCCATGAAGCCTGAACTAATGTGGACGAAGCAGCACGACGCGTTCCTCTACTTCGACACCGCACTCAAGCCGCGTCCGGGCCAGGGAGCCAGCGTCCGCGTCAAGCTGCCCGGCAGCCAGGGGCAGTCTATGAGAGCGCCACTGAAGCCACTCCCCCCCCAGAAGGCTGCAGTAGCATCGACGGCAGCTCCGGCGAGCGAGGCAGGGTCTGAGGTGTCCAGCTCCTCGTTCGTCGTGCGCCTGCCCAAGCGCGCTGGCAAGGAGAAGGCGATGGAGCCAGTGACAACGGTGGACGAGACTCCCCTTGAGGAGATCTTTACCGTCCGCCCCCACTTGGTCACCCCTAATCCCATTCCTATCCCCGAGTCAGCCACTGCCCAGATCTCGAAGGATGCAGCATCTGCCCCGGCCAATCCCGCCCCCTTATCACAAGCACTTCCACCGACGCAGCCCGAGGCTTCCATCGTTTCCCAACTCGAGCAAATATCGATCACGCCGAAAACGCCTGACCCTGAAAGGTGGGCGAAGACGGAAGAAGCTGTACTTCGGCGACCGTCTATCGATGGACGTCCCGAAGCTGCACAACCCGAGCCTGTTTCGGAAGAGCCGCGCCCCCCTCTTGCTCCTCTGCAGACCGTGTTCACTCCCCCACCAGTCGTGCAGCCCTCACCTGTCTACGGCTCGCCCTATGGGTACGCCTCCGCCCTCCCCCCCGGCATCGGCATGAACCAGCACGGGATGCCCTACGAGCTCGCGACGGGTCGGCCCGTGTACCTCCAAGCCCCGGCCCCGCCCCCGCCGCCGATGTACGACCCGCGCACCTTCAACCGCACGCCCTTCACCCCGCGGCACATGCACCACCCCTCCGCGGTCTCGTCCGACTTCGTTCCCCACACCCCCTCACACACCCCACCCGTGAATGGCTTCATTGACCCCTCGACGGGCACTCCCATCTTCTCGTTCCCCCGCCAGTCGTCGCGCATTGAGATCCGCGCGCCGACGGAGGACGCGGGCGGGAAGCCGGCGGGCAAGTTGTCTTCGGCGTCTGCGTCTTCTGCTGCACGGACACCGTCGGGACTGCGTACTGCTGCTGCGACGTTCGAGCCGTCCCGCCCGTCGGAGACAATGGAGCACGGGTACTACTCGGGTGAAGGCAACGCGCTCCCTTCGTACGAGACGGCGGACGGCGGCGAGGACGGCCAGGCGCCGCAGCATGTAGACCCGGGCATGATGGCGTACCCCCCTTACCAGCAACAATACTATTACCCTGAGGCGTACGGGTACCCCCCATACGTGGATATGTCGCAGGCGGGACAGTACGACATGTACCCCATGGACCACCCCGGCACGCCCCAGGGCACTGTTTATTACTAGTCTTCTTCTTGTTTTCCTTGCGTCGTTTTCCGGTTAGCTACAGCACATTATCCTATCTATCCATGTTTTACGATTACCATTCACTCCTCACTAAGTAAGTTTACTACTATCATACGAGTCCCGATTGTTCTCCCATTTTTGTTTGCTCTCATTAAACTCCCCTACATAGCCTTATTTGCATATTGGATTGGTACCTGCATTGCTCATTTACGTATGCCCTTTGATGATAACTGTAGTATGCTGCTCTGGTTTCATTCTTTTTTATTCTAGGTACTTACGACTCTTACGCTGTGCTACCCTGTGTTGCTGCAATTAGTATAACTGGTTTTATTGATGAATTCGAATAGACCGTGAGAATCAGACGAATCTTTGCAAATCACACTTGAGTCTTGATCGGCAACCATGATATGCATGACGAACGAAAACTCTGGTTTTTCGTCCTCATGGCACGAACGACGTTCCTAAATTTGTCTGCAATCGATCCCCGGTAAGATGCTTTCATCTACATTGCACGTTTTCACCGCGTTGTTTAGGGGGCCTGCAAGTTCCGCTGTGGCTTATAATATATCATACCTTGGGAAGCAGAGACTCGTTCCCAAATCAAGCAAAACCCCCCAGCTTTGCTGGTAATCACGGACTCTCCATCGATTGCCATCCACAGACTCGCACCATGAGCCGCCGCGATGCTGCTAGGTGAGGACATCATCGATTTCTGGTGTAACTATCCTTGTAACGATTCTGCTCAGATATGACCGAGACATGCTCTCGCATGGGTTCAAATACGGCGAGCCCTGGGCAGAGGACAAAAGAGTTCTCGAGGATGCATATGCAGCGAAAGATGCACACCAAACCTCGTATGCACCCTCTGGCAAGAGCTCTTCGCGGTCTGGAAGCTATACTACCGCTCCTGAGTATGAGAAGTATTACTCGGGATCTCCGCGAGCGAGCTCTCGACACAGCATGAGCCCCGCGCACTATGCATCTCCTACCTCGAAGTCTGCTTATTCCCCAAGTTATGGCGGCGGCGAAGCCATATGGAACATCCAGGAGCCGTCCAGCGCTGGCAGCAGTAGGTATTCCCACCGACATTCTGAGTCCTACTCGCCCAAAACAGTTGATTATTCCGAACGGCGAGAATCTTACGGATCACCCAATGCGAGAAGTATTCCTTCGAGTTCCTATGGCCCTTCACAGGGCTACTATAGCTCGTACAATTCGAACACCAGAGATGACACGCGAACTCGTGGCTACGGCGTGTCCGCGTCTCCCGCATATTCTCGCCACGACTCCTACGCACCATCTGCGAGTTCTTGGCATGGCTCGTACACGCCATCTATGAGCTCCCGATATGACTCCTACGAACCATCCCGATATAGTACTTGGTGGGATGGTCGCAGTTCACGTTCAACTTCTGCTTATGCGTCGCCCCGGAGCTCTGGTGGGTGGTCGGCCTCGAAGCTCGGGAGTTATGCAGAATCCACGACGCTGCCTAGAGGATCATCATCGTACTACGATAACGACCATCATGATCATCGCACAAGTGGATACACGTCGACTCGAAGCTCTAGCGGATGGTCAACCTTCAAGCCCGAGAGCTATGCAGGATCCGCGATCTTGCCGAGAGAATCATCATCGTACTATGGTGTTCACCCCACCAGCGGATACACGGCTTCCGATGCATTTTATCCACCCTCGCAGTATTCCGCGCCGAGCAGCGCCAGCCGCAATGCAGGGCATTATGCTTCCGGTGATCACTATGGAAGTGGGGGAGTGAATCCAGCCTACTACGGAGGTTATCGCGAAGCAGAAGACCAATTCAGTGGTAGCGAAGAGGGAAGTGACTTGACAGAACGCGAAGAATGGGCCTCGGACACAGACAGTGAGGAAGATTTCCTCGAAGCAGGGCTATACGATTATGGCCACTATGCTGACTATGCTGACGACCGGTCTGATGATTATACAGACGGGCGGTCGGATGGCTCCTCGGACGAGCGTTCGGATGTTTACACTGAAGACTCGGGATGAGGTGGACTACTCTGATGGTCATTCTGATGGAATCTGAAGATGACTATTACTAACTAGTTCTAATACGTTCGGTGTATCATTGCTAATTAGAAGCTAGGACGGGTATTGGATAGGATATATAGGTAAAAAGGGAATTTTATGATGAACAAAATTGAATCTAGTAGGGAAAAGGAAAGGCGATATGAGTTGATTGAATGGTAGTAAAGAAATAGATAGGAATACGTACATAATATACAAATGGCTTGGCTTTAAGACTTTGACGTTTGTGCAGTGAGGAAGCGACCGATCATCAATGCGGTTTCCTGTACCGCCTCTCGATCCCGCTCGACCACCTTGTCGATGTACTTGCTGAACTTGTCCGGGTGCCAGCGCAAGATATCCGCCCTAATGCGCTCTTTTTTGCTCTTGCCCGCCGCGCCAGGCCGATGGTCATGCAGAAAGAACCTGGCCAGGCGCGCATCCGTGAACTGAAAGGGGGTCGACAAGGTCATGAAGGTCGGCCACGGGATACTTTTCCAGGTCAAAGTGGGCTCAGGGAGCGCGAGGGCGGCGGGGATGGCCTTGAATTTTTCCTCGTAGCTGGTGTACCTCTTTGCTTGGGCTACGGTGAGTCCAGGGGGAGGTTCCGTCTTGCCAAAGCTAGAGGGATTGTTGGAGGGCGCACTATTGCTGTAGGGAGTGTTATTGTTGTCGGACGGGCCACTATTGGAGGATGTGCGATAATTGGAGGATGCGCCATGGTTGGAGGACGCGCCATGGTTGGAGGACGCGCCATGGTTGGAGGTCGCGCCATGGTTGGAGGACGCGCCATGGTTGGAGGACGCGCCATGGTTAGAGGACGCGCCATCGCTGGAGGACGCACCATTGCCGGAGGACACGCCGGTATCGCCAGAGTCCGCTCCAAAGTCAAAGCCGAAGTAGGTATTATGGGACTTGGGAATGTACTCATTCGGGTCGATCTCGTCGATTTCGTACTGCCTGCACTCGCTCTTCTGCCGCCTTCGCTCTTGCTCCTCCCGCTTTCGCTCTTGCTCCTCCCGCCTTCGCTCTTGCTCCTTCCGCTTTCGCTCTTGCTCCTTCCACTTTTCCTCTTGCCCTTCCTGCTTTCTCTCTTGCCCGTCCCGCTTTTCCGCTTTCCCCTCCCGCTTTCGCTCTTGCTCTTCCCAGTACTTTCGCTTCTGCTCCTCCAGCCGCTGTCGCGCAATCTTCTCCTGCTGCAGACGCTCTTGCTCCGCCCGCTCCCTCCGCGTTGCGGCCGCCTGTCGGATCCGCTGTTGCTCCGCTTGCGCCTTCTTTTGTTGCTCATACTCATACGCCTGTCGCTCCCTTTCCGCCGCTTCGAATCCGTCCAATGTCGCCTCATCGAACTCCACTTCTTCTTCAGCACCGTAACTTCCGTAGTATTGTGGATTTTCGCGCATGAAGCGCGCTTTCCGGTCCCACTCCTCCCGCCTCTCCTGTTCCGCTTCCCATTCGCGTTCTGCTTGTTCTTCTTGCTCTGCCTCCGCCTCCGCCTCCGCCTCCGCCTCCTCCGCTTCTCTAGCCGCCTCCGCCTCCTTCGCTGCCTCCGCCGCTTCTGCTTCTTCCACCACTTTCGCTGCCTCCGCCTTTCTCGCCGCCTCTGCTTCTCTCTCTGCTTCCTGTCGCGCTGCTTCGGCTTCCCTCGCAGCCTGGACCTCTCTCGTAGCCTGTTCCTCTCCCGTAGCTTCTGCCTCGCTCGCAGCCCGTGCCTCTCTCGCAGCCTGTGCCTCCCTCGCAGCTTCTGCTTCCCTCGCAGCCTGTGCCTCCCTCGCAGCCTGTTCCTCCATCTCCTTCGCAGCCCATGCCTCTGCCTCTTTCACTGCCTTCAGCTCCGCAAGCTTTGCTTCAACTCTCTTCAGCGCAGCTTCGTCCTCTTCCTCTTGCCTGCGCCTGCTCGAGAACTTCACGAAATTGAGCCTGTTAATCCTCGCCGCCTGAGTCTGATTTCTCTCCGCTACCGGCCTCGTCCTGAGCCTGAGGTCCTCCGCCTTCTCCGCCTCTTCTTGGAGAATGAGGTTGCGCAAGTGCTGCTGGTGCCACTTGTAATACTCGGGCGAGCCTTTCAGGGTGTCGAGGAAGGTCTCCTCTGTCGGAGTGAGCTTGAGGCGTTTGGCGGCGCGGTGCTGCTCGTCCTGGGAGACAAAGTCTGCATCATCCTCCGAGCGGGATCGCTTCTTCGAGGAACGAGGAATGATCGGCGGCAACTTGTCACTGGGACGAAGGTACGCGAAGGCATGCTTTGCCTTGCGCAAGGCATGAAGATGAAAGGTTTTGTCGCGGAACAGTTTGGCGCCGTACTTGGTAGCTTTGCGAATGCCTCCCTGGATGTGGTTTCGGAGCTTGTGAAGGGGATCGTGTCTAGAAGAGGAGGCAGCGCGCAGTGCGGCTCGCTCTTCCGTTACCCAGGAAGGAGGAGGATCGGCACAGGGCACAACGTGGGGATGGTCCTGGGGAAACCACTTCTCGGCTGAAAAGTCGGCCATAGTCGCCACAGTAGCCTTCTTCACCGGCTTAGGAGGAGGGAGAGGCTTCTCCGCAACCTTAGAAGCACGTATACCAGCAAAAAAAGCCTTCAGATCTTCCTTTGACATGACCCGAATCTCCTCCTGAGGCAACTCAGATCCACCTGCAAAAGCTTGAAAGTTTCCCTCTGACATGCGTTGCGCGGTGAGGATAATACGCTGGATAGTTGGCAGATAGTCAGTGGAATGGGGTGATATGGGGAGCACGCTCGACACCCGAGTGCCTAAATAGCCAGTACGAGAACCCCATTATTGTACAGCAATCCATTGTACTCGTAGAGAGCTTGTGCGCCGCTTGGACCAGCTTTGACGAGCTTTGACCCCGCTTTGGCGTGACGACGCGCTTGGGCCGTCGATGAGTGACTGTCTCGGCTAATGTTAGGCTCCGTGGCCGCTGCTTAGTCAGCCTCGCCTGACTCTCATTGTGCCGCTGTCAGGCCCGTCCCATTCTTTCTCACTTGTTCCACTACCCCCACCTCCTCCCCCGCCGCTGCCCCCGCACAGTGCGCCCTTCTCCTCCCCGCACCTGCAACAGTTGACTGGTAGGTCCCATGCGCAGCTGATACTCCCTCAAGCGCTGCACACTTTTTTTTCCAGCGTCGAGGGTCTTTTGAGCCCACTCCCCACCCCGCGCCCATCCGAACTCCCACTCCCCCTCCTCGGCACAGAAATGGCCTACTCCCAGCCATTCCCTCTTGCTGCCCCGCAGATCAAGAGCGCGCCCGTTCAGCCCTCCTTCGGGCCTGACCTCGCCGTCCGTCTCATCTGTCCTGAATGCCGGGACCCGAACCCCCATATCGTCGAGGAGTTCGGGAGTGGGGATCTCGTGTGTGGAAACTGCGGGTTGGTGCTTGGCGATCGCATCGTCGACACCAGGAGCGAATGGCGGGTGAGTGCCTTTCCCGACCTCTTCCCTGCAGTGATGTTCCGATTTTACGCCGCATGCGTATGATTAGACATTCGCAAACGACGAGGGGGACGACCCCTCCCGTGTCGGTGCCGCCTCCGACCCTCTCATGGAGGGCATGGAGCAGCTCGACACCGTCATCAGCTTCCGCGACGGCGGCTCAGGCATCGCCCGTGAGCTGCAGCGCGCTGCCTCCCGCTCGCAGAGCTCCCGCTCCGAGCGCAACATCCTCACCGCCTTCCGGGACATCTCGAGCTGGTGCGACCAGTTCTCCCTCCCCAAAACCATCAGCGACATCGCAAAGCAGCTGTACAAGCGCTCGGACGAGGAGAAGCTCCTGCGCGGGAAGCCCCTCGACGCTATCATTGCCGCGTGCATCTTCATCGCCTGCCGGCAGGCGCACGTCCCGCGTACATTCCGCGAGATTTGCAACCTCACGCACGTGTCGAAGAAGGTCCTCGGGCAATGCTACAAGGCCCTCGAGCAGGCGTTCAACCTCGCTCCAGGCGCCGCGACGTCGCACCCGTCGTCAAACAGCCTCTCGCCCTCCACTGGGCCCGAGAACCTCCTCGTGCGGTACTGCAACCACCTCGATCTCCCGGCGAATGTGCAGTCGATATGCTCAGACATTATCAAGGCGGCGCGGAAGCATGGCATTGCGGATGGACGCAGTCCGGTGTCGATCGCGGGTGGCGCTATCTACTTTACGTGTCACCTCCTCGGCAAGACCAAGTCAGTGCGGGATATCAGCGCGGTAGCGGGCGTGAGCGAGGGGACGATCAAGCTGGTGTATAGACTTTACTACGCGGAGAAGGAGAAGCTGGTGAAGCAGGAGTGGATAGACGAGGGCAAGGCGAAATGGGAGCGTCTGCCCTTCGACTCGACCAAGTAAAGCGAGATGCAAAATACCATTCGTTTTTGATGGACGGCTTTCATTTGCTATATATTACATTCAGATTATTGCATCACTTGACGCTTGTACTTTTACTGTTTTATGGGGGGGTTTTTTTTTGTGAATATACAGATTTACATCACAAGTTTGGATTTTGTCTCACGAAGCATTGAAAGAGAAAAAAACCATGGTGTCTTGCAATAGCAAGCAGTAAGTAACAACCCAGGATATCACAATATACCAACGCCTCCAATAACTCATCGCTTCCCCCTCCCTCTCCCCGCCGACTTCCCTCCTCTCCCCCTCCCCCCTCTCGCAGACTCTCGCCCCAACGCAGCACCTCCCCGTCCCTTGCTCGCAAACCGCACTGCCTTCCTCACATTCAGCACATTCTCCTCCGGCTGAGGATCCCTGCGGATCTTTTTGGCGTCGCTGTCCATCCGCGACAGAAGCGCGAGGGACGCCTTCTGCTCCTGGTCCACGGGGGCCTCGGTTGGGTCGAACTGCGCAGGGGGGAAGTTGAAAAATGGTGGTCCTTATAGGAAGCAAAAATGCAGGAAACACACCTTCCGCTTGACACCGCGCATCTTCTTCTCCCCATCCAGCTTTTTGTCGAACTTGCCCATGCTCGCGGTACTTATGCGCGTGGAGGTGAGGGTGCGGCTGATATCCTGTTTCCGCGCCTCGCGGGGATTGCCCGCCGCGCGCGCCTCGTTCTGCATGCGCTGCTTCTCGTTCTTCGACACCCGCGCCTTACGCTCGTCGCGCGCGACTTTTCTCGGGTCGTGGCCAACATCTGCAAAGCCAAAAAAAAAATCTCAGCAAAATGAAGAGAAAAAAAAAAGAGAGTAAGGACGTACCAGCATTAAGCGGCACCTCCGTAATCCACTGGTCCTCCAGCTGCTTGTTCTTCCCGTCACGACCCCACCTGTTAACCCACTCCTGGCGCTCCTCGTCCCACTCCTTCTTCTCGCGGCGCACCTTCTGGATGCCCTTCGCCGCAGCGAACTGCTCCCACTTCGTCGGAGGCTTGGGCTTGGGGAGGGGCTTGGCGCGGGGGAGCTGGAAGGTGGGTTCGGGGAGCTGAGCGAGGGGCCCGTCGGGGGAGGGACGAGTGGGGAGGGTGAAGAGGGTGGCGAAGAGGGACTGGACGCCGTCCCGAGCGAGGGATTGGAGGTGGGCTTCGAGGTTTTCGCTGTGGAATGTTAGAGTTGGGATGGGGATAGAGATGAGATGGACTCGCTTGTAGGATTCGTCGTCTATTGGGTTGAGGTCTGTTACTGTGAGGAATCCAGCGTCGACGTCGAGGGGAGTTTCCTTCTCGACCGTGACTGATTGGCTGTGAGAGAGATTAGATTTGGCGAAATCATTAGACGATATACACACAATTTTGCGGCATTTGAAGCAAGGATAGAGGAAACGTCCATGGCGGTGAATGCAATGTCATAAAAAAGCATCAGAAGCATTTGCCACATTGTTTACTACGCCAGGTGTAGCCAAACAACTCCCATAATTGGTACGAAGGACGTTTGTCTCGCGTTGACGTCTCCTTGGCTATCACAGAATCGCATAAGACCAGCGTGGCTTCCCCGCCGGTGTCCAACAGTCACAAAATGGCCGACAACGCCCCCACTCCCGGCCCCAGCAATGCCCCCCCCGCGCTGCAACAGCCTGCAGGCGGGGCCGACGCAACGTCCGCCGACGTGATCAGCGCCCTCGGCTCGCTGCTCAAGAACCAGGTCGGCGAGCAGCTCTCCGGCGAACGCCTCGGCCAGCTGCTCCTCGCCAACATGACAAACTTTGTCAAACAGGGCAAGCTGAGCCATCAGCAGATCCTCAACGTCCGTCTCGCCGTGCCCGCCTCTGACGTCGAGTGAACTAACCACGTTTTGCGCTGCAGCTCAAGCTGTTCGCGGACCAGCAGCTCAAGTCCGCCCCGGCCCAGCCGACCACCCCCAAGGTATGTGCCCCCCTTCCCTTTGTCCCGCGCACGCGTGCTCAAGGGACATGCAGCAGCCGATGACCCCAGTGACGCCCTTCAAAACGACCTTCAACGAGACCGGCACGCCCGCGCCCACTCTTGCGACGACGAACCCTGCCGACTACTACCCGCAGATCAGCCAGACCCTCAACACGACCAACCCCGGCGCGGTGCAATGGACGCAGACGCGCCCCACGCTTACCGGCGGCATCTCCAGCGGGCGCATGTCTGGTGCGTCCCCTTTCTCCTTTCCCTCGCTCCGTTCTCTTTGGCTTTGGGGCGGTATTTTAATACGAATGAACTGGACAGGCACACCTGCGCAGATCGCACGCGCACCCGACGACCCAACTATGCTTACTATGGATGATACTCGGACGAGGAGGAAGAGCACCCCGGGAGACCAGAGCATGCGCAGGACGATACAGGATCTCGTGGCGAGCGTGGACCCGAATGTGAAGATCGATGCGGAGGTGGAGGACGTGCGTCTTTCTTTTTTTCTGGTGGCATGCGCGTTTGGCTGATGCCCCTGCAGCTCCTGCTTAACATCGCGGACGAGTTTATCGACTCCGTCACCAACTTCGCGTGCCGTCTCGCCAAACACCGCGGTGGCGATACCCTCGAGGTCAAAGACCTCCAACTGCATTTAGGTCAGTGGTGCCTTTCTTCCCAAGCTTTCTATGCTGAACCACAGAGTAGAACGTAACCACAACATTCGCATCCCAGGCTTTGCATCCGACGAGACGCGTATATCCCTCTCCCAGTCCTCCATCACCCCCGCCGCGGCAGCCGGCGGCGGCAAGAAGAACGCGCAGGGCACGCAGATGACGATGCGGAGCCAGCGCCTCGCGCAGGTGCAGCAAGCCAAGCGCGAAGCGAAGCTCATGTAACGCTTGTTCCGTTTTCATTTCCCCTCCACTTCTATAGCATAGCTACTACGCAAATATTGTACACGACACGACAAGACGGACGCTCGACGCTAGACTACTTACTGGTACATTTGTGTTGTATTGTATTTTCTTCTCGCATGGCCTGATGTCCTTGTAATAACACCCACAAAAACGACGACGACCAACAATTCCTTTACTGGTACTATGTTGGTGCCGGATGCAGCGTCGCTACTGTGCGCTTCATGCCGAGCCCCCTCCACCCGGTCTTTGCGCCTTCACGCTGCGACACGTGGGCCGGCATCTCAGTGAGGATCTTCGCAATCCAGGTGGGGTCCGTGAGTGGTGTCAGGTCATCGCGTTTGGGGAGATGCTAGCAAGACAGACGCGCCATCAGCATGATACGCTAGCAAGAGCAAATAAAACGAGCCCGGACCCGTCTGACACGCTCATACGGCGCCTCCCAACCGCCCGTTTCCCTTATAATCACTGGGGGATTCGACGCGAAAGAGTGGTAGATCCGCGTGTCGTGTGTCCGGAAGAGGACATTGTCGACGCGCAGCGTGAAGCGGGCCAAGATGAACAAGCATGTAGGCATTACGCGCTATGGGAAGCCCCAACGTTCAAACGTTATCCAGCATGAAGGATTGAAAGAGGGCTTACTATTCTAACAAGAAGACCAGAAGAGCCGTTATCGTGCAGTTCGTCTTCGAACAGTGGTATCTCGGCGTAGAACAAAATCGGGTCCGGGCGCGTGAGCTCCGCCATTGGGATGGCCTGTGACGGGTCTTCCGGATCCGCAGATACCCAGCGTATCTGTGGGCTGGTGCTCCCGGAGGCAGCGGGCTCCTCGTGTCCTGGGTACGTCGTTGTGTAGGTCCAGTCGTACGGCTTAGACTGCACGGTCGCGGGCATGGAGAGCATCGACGATGGATCTGTTCTATCGACAATTAAAAAAATCAGCACACGGTCGGGGGGACAGAGCCAGAGGAAGGAAATCCTGCCTGCTCTGCAACCACTTATCCGCATACTCAACCTTCACCCCGCCATCCCCTTCTCCCATCTCGCCCTTTTTCACCCCCTTCAGCGCGTCCCGCGTCGAGAAACTATACCGGCATGCGGGTGGGCCATGCTCCAGCGTAAGGAAGTTGCTCCCGAATGTCATCTCCGGGAGAGGGATGCCCAAGGCGGATTGCAGCGCATCGCAGTCGCCGGCGCTGGAAATGGGGTTGGTGGACGCGGTGATGAGCCAGTTGTTTATTTCAATAGAGCGGGAGTTGGGGGATTCGGAGAGCTTGTGTGGGGGAAGAGGGGGGGATGGGGCGGGGGCAGGGGTGGGGGTGGTCATGGTGAGATTTGGGGTTGGATATGAAGAGGGATGGATATTATCGCGTTGACGGCCCGGTTGAAAAATCAAGTAAGAGTGGGAATTTAATGTAGACAACTTCCTTGCTCTCGCTCGCGACACGAAATATCCAGAGTCGCGAAGACCCAACTACTGTCTACATCTGCCATACATAGGGACTCTCTCGCGTCCAAGACGAAAGTATGTTCTCTCTACGCTGCAGACAGCACCTGTCCAAGCGCTTCCTCTCTCCCTCAATTACTCTGCAAAAGTCGCGTGGAATAACACGTCTTACAAATTCGGCGCCGACGCCTCACTCGTTCGCAACACTATGTTTTCGATCCCGTCTGTCTAGATCTTCTTTCTCTCCGTCTACAGGTATGTGCGTAGCTTGGATTATCTGCGTGTTTCATTCTGTCACGTTCTAAATCCCTATGGTTTTTGTAGCAATGCCATTCGCTTGAAGTCCACTGCTTCCACCTCTGCTCCTTCCACCTCCCCTACTGCCGCCGAAAACGACGCTGACGAGGACATCAATATCTCACCGGTAGGTTATGCGAGACTCCACCTCATCATTACTGTAATTATTTACATTCCCATCTATAGGAAGAGCTCGAGAAGCTCCAAGCCGTTTTTCAGGACTTTGTAGATCAAGCAAACGAACGATGGCCCACCGTTCCCACCATTCCTTCTGGCTGGAGCAACGACTGGGCAGCATGGGATAAGATACTCCAGTACTTCGGGCCCTCAACCGTCTACCTCGGTATCCCGCAATTCGAGATGCTCGTCAATATCATGTACGCCATGCCTGGCGAGCCACTACCCGTCTTGTACTCGAACGACGAGAAGGCAGTGATATTCACACTGGAGGGCGAATTTGGCGGAGACAAGTTCTACTCGTGGGACGAAAAGCGCCAGCTTATGTGTTACGTGCACAACGCGAAGAGCTTGGAGGATATTTCGACGCGGTTGGGAGAGGCGGGGTGGAAGGGTCTGGAATTAGAGAAGCTGGACGTGGATCCCGAAGGGCATCAAGTGATGGAAAGGATCGTTTCGAGAGATGAGACGGTGGTGCCCCTTGCTCAAGAGTACCTGTCCTATCCTCTCGACGCGGAAGACCTCATACCTGCTCCCGCTGATGATCTCGAAACCTCCACGACGCCGACATTCGAGCTGAGCAAGGAAGACCTGGACTGCATAGAACGCCTGAAAGCTGTCGACCTCGCAACCTCCGGGGCGCCGGAAGAGCTGAGTAAGGAAGACGAGGAATTCATGGAACGCCTAAAGAGCCTCGCAGAATCAGAGGACGTGGAAGGTCTTCAAACGGTGCTCCAGGATGCTTCTATCCAACAGTCGGAAGGGATCATCAAGGCGCTCCAAGAACTTGCTCGCTCAAAAGGAATAAAAGAAGATGCAAATATAGAGCTTCTCGAGGCCAACGAGACGGAGGACGATGAGAACGTTGAAGAAATCGACATGGAGGCTTATAGCGCCGAGATGGATGAAATGGATGCCAAAATGAAAGAACAGCTGGCGGAAATGAGAGCCAATTTACTGGAGCTAGAAGAGCTAGAAGAAGAACTCCGGAAAGACACTGAAGAGGAGCGACTTGAGACGGGCAACCCAGATGCAGATCCGCATGCGGAGGATATGAGAAATATTGCAACTTTAAAAGAGTCTCTGGAGAACACCGTCAGGCAGGTCGAGGGGATATTTGAGTCGGCTGCAAAAGCGGAGGATATGCTACGTCGGGACATGGAGAGAGAATTTGGGATAAAAGCGCCGCGTGTAGAGGAGGAAGGGCAGGATGTCGTGCGCGATGAAGCGAAAAAGAATCGTACCGGAGATGGCTCGTTATAGCTCGTTCTGCTTAATGATAACCCCCTGTGGTAGAGTAAGTAGTATGCGTGGATATCAATGGCATCCCTATTCATACTAATGCACGGCTTCAGCTCCGCCATCAGAGTCTTCCTTCAGATCGTGTATTATAAAGGTACAGATATAATATACAGAAATACATACAGACAAACGGCTAAGATATTTCTTCGTTTCTTCATGATGAATTCTCCTTCCCGCTCAGACTCCGGAAGAATTCTGCATATGCGTGGTCGACGTCGAAGAGGAGCTGTGTAAAGTACGGTTAGCAGGTGAGCTACAGCGCGTCATTTATAAGAATCGTAGTATTACCTGCCGTGACTGCTCCTCGGTAAGCTCTTCTGACGCCTTCATTCCATTCAGAGTGATAAGCCTGCGTAAACGTGTCAGATAAACAAGACCATCAGGGAGAGAAGGCTCTATACCATGAGACCATCCGACTTCGTCCTTCCCAGTCCTTGCTGCCTTTAAACCGTGCGTACCCGGTGACGAGCTCCTGCAGAATGGGATGCAGCTGATCTTTGGCCCGCAAACGCAGTTTCAACGCGTCCATGAACGTGATAAAGCTCTAGAGAAGGATATATGAGTAACTTGGAGGGAGCATTACGAGCTTTCGACCCACCTGTGTTGTCTCAGCCACCCATTTCCCTGTTTCTGGTCCGGCTTCGCTCGAATGCTCGACCGTGGCTGGGACACCAACTTTAATCCTGTATAGAGCGGCGGGGTTGTCCATCTACATGCAGGCAGATCGCAAATTCAATATACCAGCATTTAGATGTAAGCAAAAGTACGCACGCGATATCGACTCATGAACTGCTCTATCGACGGAACATCGTCGCTCACGAGCTTGAGCATAGTCTTGTACTGCGATAGCAGGCGTGTGCACGCCGGCGAGTATCTCTTCGAGTTACCAACATACGCTCAGTTCCATAGGTTCGTTGTACAAGGAGGGACTCACTCGGCTGCAGTAATGGAATCGCGAACATACGCGCGCTCTAGGTAATCGAGAGCGACGATGATGCCAAATAGTGTTGCGAGGAGGTTATATTTCTCGCGCTCGGCATTGTTAGTATAGAGCCGGACCTCTTCGTCGAGGGATATAGCAGAAGACATGGAGAAGGGTATGTGGGCGATGGAGGATCAGAAGAGAAAGTCGAGAGCAAGCCGTATCGGTTTGTCATTAGCGTTGATAAATAACAACCTCTATATTTTGTGCTACCACTAACTCGCTTGCCCGCAACTGCGATCACGATGGAGGTCTCGCGCTCCTCAACCCCAGACGCCCCCCCTCAAGATCTCTGGTCCTCCATCCTCGACTCCGTGTCTTCCTCGCGCTCTATACCCTCCAAGAACATCCTCCTCCTCGGACAGCCCTCCACCGGCAAGTCGGCACTGGCATCTGCGCTCCTCCAAAAACCCGTGTCCGACGAGGGGAAAGATGACAGCAAGACCGACTTCGCGCTCGGGTACGACTTTGCAGATGTGAAAGACGATGCAGACGAAGGTTTGTTGCTTTTACACGCGGTTGTTGGGGTAAGACAGGCAGATGAGCTGACTCTAACCACTGGCTGGTAGATACCCTCGCGCGGCTGTCCGTGTATACTGTCCCGTCTGCAGCGCCCTCATATACCGCACTGCTGCCCCATTTCTTGCCCCCTCGGAGTACCCTCCTGCATACCCTCGTTGTGATTGTGTTGGACTGGACACGCCCATGGACGTTTGTGGAGGAGCTTCAGATGTGGCTCCGTTGGGTAGAAACTTGGTCGAAGGGCGATGGGTCACGAGAATTGGAGATTACACGCGAAGAAATTCGGGAAAGATGTGCGTTGGATCTCAGTGTTAACTGAATGCAAACTCACAGACCGTTTTCATTCAGTACAGTCACATCTACAACATTATACCGAGCCTTCTACGGACCCACTTCCTGCGACCAACTCTACACTATCCAGCACGCTATTACCCCTAGGACCTGGGACATTTACCCACAACTCTGGTGGTGTCCCCATAATTGTGGCCTGTACCAAGGCGGACCTGATTGATGACGGAAACGATATGGCTGCAGGCGCGTCGGGAATGGGCAGCATGGTGAAAGGGAAGGGTGGTGAGTGGGAGGAAAGAACAGATGGGGTGATGCAGGTCCTACGCACGGTTTGTTTGAAATGTGAGTTGCACGTGTTTTCCATGTCTGATATGAAACTGAAGCAGTAATGCAAAGATGGTGCTTCGTTGTTTTATACGACGCCCCTGCCAGCAACTTTACAGGTATTCCGTCAATATGCTTTGCATCTTCTATTTATGCCGTCTGCACCGTCGCTTGCCATAGCGTCTCAATCCGAAGCACAGGCCCCAGTGCGAAACCCCTTTCCCTTCCAGAATAAGCCAAATACTCTGGACCGTGACCGCATCGTCGTTCCTGCTGGATGGGACAGCTGGGGCAAAATAGCAGTCATGCGAGACGGATTTGATGCCAAATTGTGGGGTGAAGCCTGGGAGCATGACTTGGATGCCGATGACAGTCAACCAGAAGAGGAAGTCAGAGCCAGAAGGCTGTTTGCAGGCCTGGTTCCGGACCAGGGAACGAAAGTGAGTCATTTCTGCTGTGCGTGTGGTGTTGGGATTTATATAAGTGAATCAGGCCCCTCCATTACCACCGTTCAACAATCCCATCCCCGAGCAGGCATTCCTGGCGAAGAACTACGACGAGAACGCGAAGAAGTCCGACCGCGA
Source organism: Nidula niveotomentosa (assembly GCA_036937135.1). Taxonomy (NCBI): domain Eukaryota; kingdom Fungi; phylum Basidiomycota; class Agaricomycetes; order Agaricales; family Nidulariaceae; genus Nidula; species Nidula niveotomentosa. The sequence continues at coordinate 179,187 of JASFDE010000006.1, forward strand.
TCCACGAGGCGCATTCCGGAACCCTGCAGATCTCGCTGGAGCCTCGGCGGGTATCGTAGGTCCGCTCGGGAGCAGCAGCTTCAGCCTGCCGAACGTGGAGAAGGCGATGATGGAGCTCGAGACTGGGGGTATGACCGGTGCGAATGCGAATGCATCCGACGCGGCTGCTGCGCGACGGAATGCAGGACGCACGGCGGGAGCGACGGGCCGACCCGCTGGACTGACGGCGCTAGGGACGAGTGGTCTGACCTCACCAACGAATGCTCTGGGTGGGCGGCCGCCCGTCTCGCCCGGGCCTGTCACTGGATCGCCGAGTCCAACGGCGGGTGGACCGACACAGCATGAGGTGCTGCAGAATTTCTTCCAGAGCCTGTTGAGCTCAAAGGACCGGACCGGCGCGGCGGGTGCGGTGGGGGGCGGGCGGGCAGCTACGCCGCGGACAAATGGGAGCACTGAGCCGGAGGAGGCGAGCACATAGGGTGCTCAGGTTCGTTGGTGTGGGCTCAAATTTCATGACCGCTACGCATACTGGATGAATTCTATGATTTCTATACTAATGGGCCGTGCTTCTCAGCGCTATTGTTGCGCCACAAAAGACCCAATATCGACTCATGAACTGCTCTATCGACGGAACATCGTCGCTCATGAGCTTGAGCATAGTCTTGTACTGCGACAGCAGGCGTGTGCACGCCGGCGAGTATCTCTTCGAGTCGCGAACATACGCGCGCTCTGGGTAATCGAGAGCGACGATGATGCCAAATAGTGTTGCGAGGAGGTTATATTTCTCGCGCTCGGCGTTATTAGTATAGAGCCGGACCTCTTTGTCGAGTGATATAGGGGAAGACACGGAGAAAGGTATGTAGCGATGGAGAGGAAGTCGAGAGCAAGCCATATCAGTTTGTCATTAGCGTTGATAAATAACAACCTCTATATTTTGTGCTACCACTAACTCGCTTGCCCGCAACTGCGATGACGATGGAGGTCTCGCGCTCCTCAACCCCAGACGCCCCCCCTCAAGATCTCTGGTCCTCCATCCTCGACTCCGTGTCCTCCTCGCGCTCTATCCCCTCCAAGAATATCCTCCTCCTCGGACAGCCCTCCACCGGCAAGTCGGCACTGGCATCTGCGCTCCTCCAAAAACCCGTGTCCGACGAGGGGAAAGATGACAGCAAGACCGACTTCGCGCTCGGGTACGACTTTGCAGATGTGAAAGACGATGCGGACGAAGGTTTGTTGCTTTTGCGCGCGGTTGTTGGGGTAAGACAGGCAGATGAGCTGACTCTAACCACTGGCTGGTAGATACCCTCGCGCGGCTGTCCGTGTATATCGTCCCGTCTGCAGCGCCCTCATATACCGCACTGCTGCCCCATTTCTTGCCCCCTCGGAGTACCCTTCTGCATACCCTCGTTGTGATTGTGTTGGACTGGACACGCCCATGGACGTTTGTGGAGGAGCTTCAGATGTGGCTTCGTTGGGTAGAAACTTGGTCGAAGGGCGATGGGTCACGAGAATTGGAGATTACACGCGAAGAAATTCGGGAAAGATGTGCGTTGAATCTCAGTATTAACTGAATGCAAACCACAGCTTTCATTCAGTACAGTCACATCTACAACATTATACCGAGCCTTCTACGGACCCACTTCCTGCGACCAACTCTACACTATCCAGCACGCTATTACCCCTAGGACCTGGGACATTTACCCACAACTCTGGTGGTGTCCCCATAATTGTGGCCTGTACCAAGGCGGACCTGATTGATGACGGAAACGATATGGCTGCAGGCACGTCGGGAATGGGCAGCATGGTGAAAGGGAAGGGTGGTGAGTGGGAGGAAAGAACAGATGGGGTGATGCAGGTCCTACGCACGGTTTGTTTGAAATGTGAGTTGCACGCGTTTTCCATGTCTGATATGAAACTGAGGCAGTAGTGCAAAGATGGAGCTTCGTTGTTTTATACGACGCCCCTGCCAGCAACTTTACAGGTATTCCGTCAATATGCTTTGCATCTTCTATTTATGCCATCTGCGCCGTCACCTGCCATAGCGTCTCAATCCGAAGCACAGGCCCCAGTGCGAAACCCCTTTCCCTTCCAGAATAAGCCAAATACTCTGGACCGTGACCGCATCGTCGTTCCTGCTGGATGGGACAGCTGGGGCAAAATAGCAGTCATGCGAGACGGATTTGATGCCAAATTATGGGGTGAAGCCTGGGAGCATGACTTGGATGCCGATGACAGTCAACCAGAAGAGGAAGTCGGAGCCAGAAGGCTGTTTGCAAGCCTGGTTCCGGACCAGGGAGCGAAAGTGAGTCATTTTCTACTGTGCGCGTGGTGCTGGGATTTATATAAGTGCCCCAGGCCCTTCCATTACCACCATTCAACAATCCCATCCCCGAGCAGGCCTTCCTGGCGAAGAACTACGACGAGAACACGAAGAAGTCCGACCGTGATCCGCGAGGCGCATTCCGGAACCCTGCAGATCTCGCTGGAGCCTCGGCGGGCATCGTAGGTCCGCTCGGGAGCAGCAGCTTCAGTCTGCCAAACGTGGAGAAGGCGATGATGGAGCTCGAGACTGGGGGTATGACCGGTGCGAATGCGAATGCACCCGACGCGGCTGCTGCGCGACGGAATGCAGGACGCACGGCGGGAGCGACGGGCCGACCCGCTGGACTGACGGCGCTAGGGACGAGTGGTCTGACCTCACCAACGAATGCTCTGGGTGGGCGGCCGCCCGTCTCGCCCGGGCCTGTCACTAGATCGCCGAGTCCAACGGCGGATGGACCGACACAGATTGAGGTGCTGCAGAATTTCTTCCAGAGCCTGTTGAGCTCAAAGGACCGGACCGGCGCGGCGGGCGCAGTGGGGGGCGGGCGGGCAGCTACGCCGCGGACAAATGGGAGCACTGAGCCGGAGGAGGCGAGCACATAAGGGGCTCAGGTTCGTTGGTGTGGGCTCTTCATGGCCGCTACGCATACTGGATGAATTCTATGATTTCTATACTAATGGACCGTGCTGCTCAGCGCTATTGTTGCGCCACAAAAGTGTTGACGTGTATTTTGGCGTGTGAGAAACTTCTTTGTTCTTCACCACCATCACACCTCACGCCGGCCACGACCTCCGTCGTCCCCCACACGGCCTCTGAACCGCCCTGAATCCTACTCTTACGTTCCTACGCCTGTCTTTAATCTCTTATTTATTACCTCTTGTATACCTTCTTCAAAATGGGCAAATGGTGCGCACTCAGCCATCCACCCGGGGCCGCCGCTGAACCCCAACAGGACTCCTGACTATCTTGACGATGTGCTGCATGCCAAAATGTCGAATCTGGTGTATGTTGGAACCATTGTTTGACTTCTAACATAGTGCTCATGCCGTACATGCCGCACCATAGAACTGGCGCTATCAACCGCGCTGCAGTGGAGAAGGAGCCTACGATCAGCTACGAGGCATTCGTGAGGGAGCTTGATACGGGCGACTCATTTACTACATCTCTCGTTGACATTCTTGTCAAAGTGAGCCTTCTTTCTTCACTCGTGCCCTCTGCCCCTCACCTGGCACACAGGAATTGGCCGAGCGCCGTACCCGTCCGTCCGTGAATGACCGCAGGCTTATCGCTGACCGTACTGCAAAGAGTCTCCGTCTTCTAGCCACTCCATTAAGAATATACCGTGAGCGTGGCACAGCACGGAGTCACCCCATCCGTAGAAGTGCCAATTGGACGGAGTATCTGAATGCACCTCCGAATGAGATGGATCTGGACGAGGACGAGGACGAGTTCGACAATATGTTGGATGGCGGCATGACGATGGAGGGCACACGCATTAGCTCCGACTTATACGATGCACTTGGGGCCCATCCTCATCCCTGGTCAGCGTCTATTCCTCCCAGGAGGACCGTTATCAGCCCGTCGCCCCCTCTTGATGAGGGATCTGCGACAACACGTGCTTCTCCTGGAAGTCGTAGTGGCCCATGGTCGATGCCGTCCGCTGCGGCAGGCTCGCTACCGTCGACTTCATTAATTCGTCAGCCCTCCATCCGCCGTCCCCCGCGATCCAGGACAGTGGACTTCAACGACTTCACTCACCGCCGGCGCTCCACCATCCGCGATACACTCAGCGCCGCCGAAGGAGTGACCGAACCAAGAGAGAACAATTGGGTTCGCACCTCGCAGCCCACCGTGACACGGCGGTTCTTCCCCTTCAGCCGTGCCCGACGACACGAAGCCACCAGCACCTATCCCTGGGCCGAAGTCGCGGATACCTTAGGTTCAGATGCGCCTGAATCTGTTCTGCACTTTGACGTTGACCCGTCTGCGACCAACGGAGGATGGGGGCCTACCTCCATGATGCCTACACCTAGTGCTTCGTCTTCAGATGAGGCATCCAGCTCTGGCGCAACTGAGGATAGACCACAGCCTAGTGCCCCCAGGCTTCGTCGCGGGGGTGTACACGCCCCAGAATCCATGCTATCCCGACATGTGTCCCCTGTCCTCTTTATGCCTTCCTCAGTCGACCCTTCGGCACCCCTGTCTCCCCAGACAGAGAATGATGATCGTGGACATTCAAATGGAGAACCTGCTTCATATCCTACTCCAGGCTCGACGGAAAATGAAAATGTGACGTAGAGGTGGTTACGTGCGCATGATGGATGAAGGACTTGGGAAGTAGTGTACGATTAGAAATGCATATACCTGTTAGGTTGGATTGTATGTATGTTGTAAGTAAGTAACTGTTTTGTACCATTTCAATTTATTTTTCTTGGGTTAAAGATGTCGATGAACGTGCAGCTTGCCTACTTGAGTTCGGAGGAATGAACTGCACAGCCACTGAATACTTTCTTAACATCAAACCTCACAATGATCAAGAAACGGACTCGTCCTCAACCTCGCGTGCGGGAGATATCCCTAGAGCGAGAAGAGGAAGACGTTCCTGAGAGTGATCAGGAGTCTAGTTTACCGTAAGTGCTTTGAATTCGCTGTGAAGAACGCTGAAAAACAGTCGACCAGGTTAGCAGATCTCATAGAATTGCGGAAACTGAGAAGGGCACGAGAAGGCATTAATGTAGCGAAATTGAATAAGGGAGACGTCAAGAAGAAAAAGAAACGACCTCGCGAGGAAGAAGGAGACCAGGGGGGTTTGAAGAAGGGCGCTGTTGGAGAAGAGGAAGAGTATGTGCTGTTCGCTCATTACATCCATCTGGTATGCTGATTATTCGGACTTGCAGGGACGAGGAGGAGAAAGAGGCACGGGCACGAAGAGTAGTCCGGGCGAACAACTTTACGCAGCAAACCAATGCCCTGGACGTCGACAAGCACATGTACGCACGTTCACCTATTGTCATTCGACGATAAAGTATTGACTAATCCCGCTGTCCAGGATGGCTTATATCGAGGAGAACCTTAAGATTCGCAGCAGACCTAGAGAAGATTCCGACGATGAGGACGCGAAGGCGGTAGACCCGCAGGAGGATTTATACAAGATTGCGGAGCGTTGGAAGGTCGAGAAGCAGAAGCCCACGCCAGACGAGGGGAGCGTCACGAATAGCTTGACGATGCTCACTGCAATACCCGAAGTCGACCTTGGGATGGAGTGTGTTGCGATATCTGTGATACCAGAATATTTACTGACATCTGTTTGCAGCACACGACTGAAGAACATAGAAGAGACTGAGAAGGCCAAGCGGGTGGTTGCTGAGATTCGGAATGATTACAAGGTGAACAAAGACGAAGAGCATCTCGCAGCAACGCGCTGTAGGTCATCCTTTACAATACATTGAATTTATGGAGCTAATTTCCTCGTAGTTTACAGGCCGAACCTCAGACCGAAGTCAGACGCTGACATTCTTCGGGATGCAAAGTTGGAAGCGATGGGCATGCCTCCTCAAGACGATTCACCACGAATAACTCCTCAAGAGAAGACGCAGATGGCAACGGACGAGATCGTGCGTCTTTCATTTGCGCTACATTTACCGTTCTAATAATTTCTGCAGGTCATGGAGCGATTCAAGAAGCGAATGCGAAAATAGACGCTTCAACGTTTCGCGTGATATCAATTTGTATTCAAATTTATCTTGTATATCAAAACGGGCTACTAGATTGAATGTATGTCTTTTATCAGGATGTGACGATGTCTTTAAGTTTCCCGAAGTTTGGAGTTCCAAGACCAGTCACTGGTGGACAGTGGAGTTTCCTCAGTTAGACGGTGAGCGCTTCTTAAGCTAAATAAGCTTACCTGGATCCCATCCTTCCGTAGCCTAATTCGAGGAAAGATCAGCATTTTATCCAAGCATGCAGGTAGGATTTAAACTTACGTTAAAGCCCGGCGTACCGCATCCAGCATTGTTTCCGATAGTAATGTCATTGAGCCCACTGATTGCTTTCTTATATATTAGAGGGTTCAAGAAACCAAGTGGTGGCTTGTTGGCCTTGAGGCGTGCGTCATTAAGAAGAGCCACAAAACCGGCGAAAGAGGGAGATGAAGCAGAAGTACCCCCGACCAACACCGGCCCTCCCTCGAAAAAGATACGGAAAACATCAGATTGTGCAGCGACATCAGGGATACCCTGTGAAAATGTAAACGGTAGCCATCGACAAATAGGAGGAGGCGCATACCCGTCCAGCACTTCGAAATATGTAAATCGAACAATAAGTTCGTGATACACAGTGGACAAAGATGAGACGCACGGATTGAACAGCCCTTTGTATAAACCCTTAGGCAGAGCATTCAAATATTTCCCGACAGCATCTTCTTGGTAAGAGGGTCGAGCAAACTATGAGCAACGATCAATATCCATACGAAGTGAATTCAAAGTAGCCACGTACATAATTGCTGAATCCACCACCAGAAAAGAATCGTGATACAGCCTTCTCTGGAATATTAGCCGTACCTCCAACGGATGTGACACTATGAGTATTAAGATATAAAGCCAGTTAGGAAAGGGGGAAAGAACAATCGGTAGAAAGCATCACAAGGGACATCTATGCGGCAGTTATTAATGCGTAAGGGAAGTGGCAGCTGGATGTTACATACGAAGCAGGGAACAAAGGGATGAAGCGAGTGAGATTTCGACCATCGTTGGTAATGCATTGTTGGGTTGCAGGGTTTGGATCGCCATCCCCGACGCCTCCATCCCCAGAGGAAAACATTAACGAAACTCCACGGGCACCTAGAATAAAGTTTATTATTTACTAAGTACACGTTCGCGTACATTATTAGAAGTGTGCCATACCGAGTTGAGCAAATCCTGCGCATGCACGACGGGCAAAAGTTTCAGGGACTGATGCGAACTAGTTAGCACTGATGATAATAAGTTGAACAAGAAATCAATACCTGTCTGCTCGTCATCTGCGTAACTAGTGGAGATGGTCAAAGGAGGATTGGGATGCGACAAGATGAAATCTAGCCAATCGGTATAGGGCCTGAAGATTCCGCATTAAGGAACCTGATTTTAACGGAGAAAGTCGTTAATCTCACTCATTTTCGTTTTCAGGAGTGTGAACGTCAGGATTGAAGGGCGGACGTCCTGCCGTTGAAAAGAATGTTGCCTGTAAAGAAGGTCACGAAATCAAAAGAAAAAGTGTATTGTAAATGAATCGCCTTACAGGAATAGGATGAGAAATTCCGAACGCAAACTGCACGTCAAGGTTAGCTTCCTCGCCTGCTTCCGAGAGTGTCTGATTATTCAGTCCATCTAGCAAGAAGCTGTTAAGCATGTATTAGTGATGCTCAGGGAACAAAATATCTACCTTTCACCGAAATGAATTTGAAAGAAGAGTTAACTGCCGCAGGAACTTGATCGATGAAGAAAGATTGCAAGTCTTGCAAGTTGGCAAATTCCTCCAGATATCCAGTGATTCCAATTGAATTGCCAATCTTAGCAGACGGGACATATCCTACGGCATTATATAGCTGTTTCAGGCAGTTGACAGTAATGGTGGAGTTGCAGCTGGCATCCACTTTCATGCCAGAAGCAGTATCCACGATGGGCTCCAGAGCCTTTTCTGCGGCAGAGATCGGAGCAGTTTCAGCCGGCTCGTCAAAAGCAATAGTTGACCTTAATCCTTTGAATCTACCGAACGTGGTCGTTGGCTGGATTACATCGATATGATTATGGAGATTGGTAGGCAGACTGAAACTTGTCGTTCGAACTATATAATCCCCGCTGCTGGAATGCTTCCAAACATGATATTTCTGTGTACTCTCGTCAGTTTCTAAACATGCACCTAGCAACTGTCATTCTCTTACCGTATTAAGCATCCTTTCAATTAAACTGACTGGAAGAGTGAGTGTCACCCAGTCTCTTGCCGGAGAGCGAGTAAAAGCGCTCTGTTCAATTCCGTGCGAGGAAAGCCATTCATCCACCGCATCAATACTGTCTTGATGAGGAGCTACGAGCTCCTCTACTTGCTCCTTGGAAAGATGCTGCCCATATCGCCAGTGATCAGGGTCGCTTACTTCATACAAATGCTTTTCCAAAACATGAAAGTTTGGCTGTGGAAGTCCAATGCGAAGTACAATGCTATGGTCGGAAGAAGGAGTGCTGTGTTTGGTCCATCCACGGGGAGATGCAATGCTTTCCTTGATTTTAAACTGCGAGTTTCTATAAGAAATCCCAAATGCAAACGAAGTTTCCAAACCAAGCAAGAAAATGCAGCGAAGAAATAACCACATCACGGCCTGGACAAAGTCGTAGGAAGTGGAGGAAGTGGTACAAAAGCACTCAACGAGCATCCACTAATATACTCGCGCTGCCCCATCTAGACATCCAGGAAGGCCGCTCTAACGTTATAGGAGACATTATTCCGTGCTATAGTCTCCGTCACCCGCATGGATGAATCTCACGAAGTTACATCTTTCCAAAAATGTGGGTGGCTTTCAGATAAGTATTTTTGGCGCTAAGCTATCCAAAGCACAGCTTCGGGTTTCTTGCCGTTATATTAGTGCGTCCTGGCCGGACTCGCTCTACGGGCCTTAACATCCAAGTACATGCGATGGCTGCGAGAAGTGCAGTAGTCAACGAGTGAGAACTTCATCCTCCATGGAGTAAAGTGCGAGTGTCTTGCAAGTTGCATCTTCGAGTTCAGTATTAGTGCGCTGACATGTAGTAACAAGACAGAATCCTGGATGCGGGTATTGTTGCTAAGCAGTGGAGTAGCATGCAGAAAGAGTAGCCTGAGAGGTGTAAACGTAGAAGGTGCATCACTTGAAGTCATTTGGTATGATGGAATAAAGGAGTTACAGATCGGATCGGAGTCATCGGACTCAAACTGAGAAAATGGTTCCGTAGTCTGCCGGCGGCAAATTTAACATCATGACATTGTACTTGAGTCTTCACATTCAATTTTCAAATTCGAAGCTTCACTACTTCAATCGCGAACTTTGCATAGGACACCAAAAGTATTCAAATCCAATTCATATATGGATATGAGCTATTGTGTTGTTACTTGTGCCTGTTGTTAACCATCAGGACGTGACTATATCCTTAAGCTTCCCGAAGTTGGGAGTTCCAAAACCAGTCACTAGTGAATGGTTGAATACCCTCAGTCAGATGGCGAATAGCCCTGAATAGCCTATATATAGGCTTACCTGGATCCCATCCCTTCGTAGCCTATTTCAATAAGATATCATTATCCCATCCAAGTGTGCAACAGGATTAATAACGTACATTAAAACCTGGCGTGCCGCATCCAGCATTGTTTCCGATGGTAATATCATTGAACCCGCTGGAAGCCTTCTTATATATGAGAGGGTTCAAGAAACCAAGCGGTGGCTGTTTGGCCTTGAGCCGCGCATCATTTAGAAGCGCTACGAATCCTGCAAAGGAGGGAGAAGACGCAGAAGTTCCTCCGATGGAAATCGGTACTCCCTCAAAGAAGATTCGGAAACGATCGGATTGTGCAGCGACGTCGGGGAAGGCCTATAAATTAGTGAGGATTAGGAATCGACGAATAGAGGGAGATATATACCCGTCCAGCACTTGTCAAGAGATATTAATTAACAAGACTATATCTTGCAATTGACAGGATGAGACGCACGGATTGAACAGCCCAGCGTATAAACCCTTCGGCAGAGCACTCAGATACTTCTCAACGGCATCTTCTTGGTAAGAGGGTCGAGCGAACTACGGAAACGATCGTTATACGCAAACACGCATATGCAAGAGGAGCGTACATAATTGCTGAATCCGCCTCCCGAGAAGAATCTCGACACGGCTGTCTCCGGAACATTAGCTGTACCTCCGACAGCCGTAACGCTAGGAGCATCAGAAGTCAGTTAAGAAAAAGACTTCGTGAAAAGATATTACAAGGGACATCTACGCAGTAACTATTAGCGCATGATAAGGCAAACATTTAGATACTACATACGAAGCAGGGAATCCAGGGATAAATCGAGTCAGATTGCGACCATCGTTGGTAAAGCATTGCTGGGTGGCAGGGTTTGGATCCCCATCCCCAACGCCTCCATCCCCAGAAGAAAACATCAAGGAAACTCCACGAGCACCTAGAACAAATTATATCAAATGAATTTTAGAATGTCCATTTGGTTGGTCGAAACTGCCATACCAAGCTGAGCGAACCCTGCACATGCACGACGGGCAAAGGATTCAGGGACTAATCATCAGACATTCATTAATATAGGGGTCACTGAACTGAATACATATGACACACCTGTCTGCTCATCATCTCCGTAACTAGTAGAGATAGTAAGAGGAGGATTTGGATGCGACAAGATAAAGTCTAGCCAATCAGTATATGGCCTTTATGGTGAATCATTTACGCCTTAAGAATGTGTTTGATCAGGATGAGGTAAAAATCTTACTCGTTGGTATCATCGGGAGTACCACTATCAGGGATGAAAGGAGGACTTCCCGCAGTGGAGAAAAATGTCGCCTGGAAGCTCATGAAATTAAATACATAGATACTAAATCGATCATGGCCTTACGGGAATGGGATGGGAGATTCCGAATGCAAATTGAACGTCAAGGTTGGCTTCCTCTCCTGCTTCCGAGAGAGTTTGGTTGTTCAATCCACCTAGCAAGACACATTAAAAACAGTATGAAAAATGATAAAGAATGTGATAACAACCGTTGACCGAGATAAACTTGAAAGAAGAATTCACAGCTGCAGGAACTTGATCAATGAAGAAAGACTGCAAATCTTGCAAATTGGCAAATTGCTCCAGGTATCCAGTGATTCCGATCGAATTCCCAATGTTGGCCGATGGGACATATCCCACAGCGTTGTAGAGTTCTTTAAGACAGGTGACAGTAATAGTAGAATTGCAGCTTGCATCTACCTTGACACCAGAGATGACATCAACGATGGGCTCCAGATTATTTTCTATAGCAGAGACAACACTCTCTTCCTCGTCGAAAAAGATGGTGGACTTTGATCCCTTGAATCTACCGAACATGGTTGTGGGTTGAATGACATCGACGTGATCGTGGAGACTGGTAGGCAGACTGAAACTTGTTGTTCGAACCATGTAATCTCCGCTGCTGAAATGCTGCCAAACGTGATATTTCTTTGCTCTTATCAGTTTATGAATATATATCTAGGAATTATTATCTTCTTACTGTGTCAAGCATCTTTTCAACTAAGCTGACTGGAAGAGTAAGGGTCACCCAGTCTTTAGCTGGGGAGCGAGTGACGGCGCTGTCTTCAATTCCGTGAGATGAGAGCCATTCATCCACTGCATCGACGCTGTCCTTGGAAGGAGCGACAAGCTCTTCTACTTGCTCCTTGGATAGATGCTGGCCATATCGCTCATGATCAGGATCACTTACTTCATACAAGTGTTGCTCCAAGACGTGGAAATTCGGCTGGGGAAGTCCAATGCGAAGAACAATGTTGTGATCGGGAGAAGGTGCACTGTGCTTAGTCCATCCACGAGGAGGTGCGACACTTTCTTTGACTTTAAATTTACAGTCCTTAGAAGTCCCAGAGGCAAGCGAAGTTGAGAGAACAAGCAGGAAAAGACCACGAAGAGTGAACCACATAGCTCTGCTCTTGACAAATCTGAGGAAGTGGACGCGACGGTACTAAGCGCATCAAAAAAGGTCCCTTTAAATACACCTGTGCCATCTATAGAGCGTCGAAGAAGATTGCTCTGACGTTATTTGAGACGGCAGCCGGTGCTATAGTCCCCATCGTCCGCATGGATGAATCTCACGGACTTCCATCTTTTCCAAAAATACGAATGGCTTTCAGCTATTTTTGTCAGAGATATCCAGAACACCAGTGTTTCGGTTTCTATATCGTTACTAGTGCGTCCTGCTCGGGGTTGAATATGTCGACTTGCTCTATACGCCCTTAATTGAAGCACATGAAGCAACCGCAGAAAGTCCTAGAGCCGTGCCCACAAGCAATCACAGTCAATGAGTCTGAACTTCAAGCTTCAAGCTTCAACCTCCATGGAGCAAAATACTAGCAATTGTACAATCACCTTGTTTCTTCCAATACATTATGCGATAATGGTTCGATATGGCGTGTTAACAAATGGAAGTCTTGGATATGGGCGGGATTAAATACTATTGCCAGAATAAACTAGGATGCCAGGGAGGTCGCCTGAGAGGTGCAAGCGCAGAGGAACTAGTTAATGTGATCTTGTTCAACGTTCGGTGGTCAGAATGAACCAAAAGGGGCTGCAAGAGGATGATTGCAAGACCGTGGAGACTCGGCAGTTTGTCGGTGATAGTATGATACATCATGATGCCATGATGTATCCATACTTAGAAATAACTTCAATGAAGAGATCTGAATACTGATTTCTCACTGGCATTCTATTACTGTGGCATACAAAATAACTCGCGAGCAATGAACGCAAACATATATAATACCAAAGGTATTCAAAGCAATTTGCATATGAATACACGCTACAGATCTTATTCTGTTACTTGTACCTGTTGTTAACCATCAGGACGTGACTATGTCTTTAAGCTTCCCGAAGTTTGGAGTTCCAAGTCCGGTCACTAAGGGAGATTGCAATGTTTTTAATGAGGTAAAACATCATATGTGTATGCTGAGCTTACCTGGATCCCATCCTTCTGTAGCCTAGGTTTTACAGACATTTCAGTCAGTATGCGTGCAAATATTTCGATCATATCATTAACGTACATTGAAACCTGGAGTCCCGCATCCAGCATTGTTTCCAATGGTAATGTCATTAAATCCACTGGCAGCCTTCTTATAGATGAGAGGATTCAAGAAACCAAGCGGTGGCTGCTTGGCCCTGAGGCGCGCATCATTAAGAAGAGCCACGAAGCCTGTGAAGGAGGGCGATGACGCTGAAGTACCCGAGATCGAGACTGGCCTTCCTTGGAAGAAGATACGGAAACGATCGGATTGAGCAGAAACGTCAGGGAAAGCCTGCAAAATTGTCAGTAATCTTAACTAATGGGAATAGGTAGTGGATGTACGCACCCGCCCAGCACTTGAGGAGTAGATGATAAGTACATATTGCCCATCGATGAGAAGGGACTTACGGATTGAAGAGACCTGCGTAAAGACCTTTCGGCAGAGCACTCAGGTATTTTTCAACCACTTCATCTTGGTAGGCGGGTCGAGAGAACTATTGCGAACAATTAGCACAATATAATGGCGAAGAAAAAGCAATGACGTACATAATTGCTGAAACCACCACCGGAGAAGAATCGGGAGACAGCCTTTTCAGGAACATTAGCTGTACCTCCGACGGCCGTGACACTGAAGTTGCGAAGTTAGCAATGGAAAACCATCTCAGAAGGAAGCATTACAAGGGGCAACTGGGATGTAATAATTTTTAGTACGTCAAATTAAGCAACAGATGAATGTCACGTACGAAGCCGGGAACCCAGGGATAAACTTGGTGAGGTTTCGGCCATCGTTGGTGAAGCACTCTTGAGTAGCAGGATCTGGATCACCGTCCCCAACACCTCCATCTCCAGAGGAAAACATCAGGGAGACACCACGGGCACCTGTAGTAGGTTAAGTATATATTTGTGAATTCGGTTTTTGAGAGATGTCATACCGAGTTGGGCGAACCCTGCACACGCCCGACGAGCAAAGCTTTCAGGGACTAGATTCTATAGTTAGTATACAATAATAATAATAGAAATTTATATATATAGAGCGCACCTGTCTGCTCGTCATCTCCGTAACTGGTAGAAATAGCCAAAGGAGGGTTTGGGTGTGACAATATGAAATCCAGCCAATCAGTATATGGCCTGTACGATGGAAGTTAACGCGTTAGGGGACTGGCTTGTACAGGATAGCGTAAGAATCTCACTCGTTGGTATCGTCAGGAGTGCCAATATCAGGAATAAAAGGTGGACTACCCGCAGTCGAAAAGAATGTCGCCTATAACATCGTGAAATAAAATACACGCACGTGTGTGGAAAATGTATCATGCTCTTACCGGAACGGGATGAGAGATTCCGAATGCAAATTGGACATCAAGATTGGCTTCATCTCCAGCCTCCGAGAGCGTCTGATTGTTCAATCCACCTGATAATAAACTATTAGACATGTGATCCGTGATGCTAGAGAGAGTAAGATCCCAACCTTTGACCGAGATGAATTTAAAAGAAGAGTTCACAGCTGCAGGAACTTGATCAACGAAGAAAGACTGCAAATCCTGCATGTTGGCGAATTGCTCCAGATACCCGGTAATTCCAATTGAATTCCCAATATTAGCTAATGGAACATATCCCACAGCGTTGTAGAGTTCCTTGAGGCATGTAACAGTAATGGTGGAATTGCAACTGGCATCTACCGTGACACCAGAAGCAGCGTCGACAATGGGATCCAGAGTCTTTTCAGTTGCTGACGAAGCGCTCTCGATCTCCTCGTTGAAAATGATGTCCGACTTGGCGCCTTTGAATCTGCCGAACATGGTTGTGGGTTGGATAACATCGACATGGTCGTGGAGATCAGTAGGTAGGCTGAAACTGGTCGTTCGGACCATATAATCGCCACTGTCAGAATGCTTCCAAACGTGATATTTCTGGATGCTCTTGTCAGATTTGAAAAGAAGCCTGGATACTCATGGTCTCTCACCGTGTCAAGCATCTTCTCAACTAAACTGACCGGAAGAGTAAGGGTCACCCAATCTTTGGCCGGGGAGCGAGTGATAGCGCTCTCTTCGATTCCATGCGAGGACAGCCATTCGTTCACCGCATCGATACTGTCCGGGTGAGGAGTGACAAGTTCTTCTACTTGCGCCTTAGAGAGATGCTGGCCATATCGCTGGTGGTCGGGGTCGCTCACTTCATACAAGTGTTGTTCCAAAACATGGAAGTTCGGCTGTGGTAGTCCAATGCGCAGAATAATGTTGTGGTTCGGAGAGGGGTCACTGTGTTTAGTCCATCCACGAGGAGGCGCGATGGCTTCTTTGACTTTGAACTGACAGTCCTTAGGAGCCCCAGATGCAAGCGAAGCTGAGAGAACAAGCAGGAAAACTCCGCGAAGAGAGAACCACATAGCTATGGTCCTGGGGCTGAGCAGTGGGCAAGAAGCTGGACGAGTCAGGTCCTTTTTATGTGGCATCCATGTGCAGTGCTGGACGTAGAAGAAGCACGCGCTATGAACGTAGTAGCCCCCTCTCACGTTAATTGAAGATCAGTCGCAACGGTCCAGTAGGAGTGGGCGCTTCCCATCGCCCGCATGGATGGATCTCACGTTTATCACTTCTTTTTCCCAAAATGCGGGTAGTTTTCAAGGTATTTTTGGTGCAGTGCTATCCGTGGATCGATAATTTCTGGTTCCTGGCTGTTATACTTGTGCACCATGCTCAAACTCCATCGTATCTGTCGTCACCATTTTATGGCTCCATTAAGTGTGCCGTGGACGAATGAGTTTTCGGAATTGACTATGCATTCATTGACTGTGGCGAGTTTTCCTGGTATAAGAATAAGCTAGTTTCGTCCTAAGAGAGATGTTACGTACGTAGTTGTTGAAGGAGACAGGAGGCAGCTGTTCGCATCAGTACATAGCGTAGCTTCAGTGTATCTTCGCGCTTCTTTGATCCGGTAAGAACCAGGCTCCAGACCCCAGTGACTTTAAGGGAAGGGCAAGCAGTAGTAGAAATGCTGTACATTGCAACAGATTGCAGCGCTATGGATCGTCTAGTGATTGAGTACAAGCGCATATCGTGGTATAGTAGAAAGTGAGGAGTTTGGAAATCTTGTATGACTTATTCACATGATGCATGATGGCTATACGTAATGATACACGTTCCGCATTTTGGACTTCTAACTTGAATATCATTCAGCTTGTGAAACATTCGTTAACCTCAGAGTCTTCTGTACATAATCTTCGAGGATATTTGGAAACGGTCCTACGTATCTAAGGCTTCTGGGACAGATCAAACACTTGAGTTCACTACTCAATACCTTTGCAAAGGATCTCTCGTCTTCTTTGAGCATGGGGTTATTCCCGGTTACATGTACTATTTCATATTGGAGGTTATACATTCTTCTACCAAGAAGTAACGATATCCTTGAGCTTTCCGAAGTTGGGAGTACCAAGGCCAGTTACTGTGAAACGATTTCGTTAATAAGAAGCGAATTCTATGAGAAAATAGACTAACCAGGATCCCATCCTTTGGTGACCTAAGGAAATGGTTTTGACATCAGCTCTGTCCCACATACTCGGCACAAACAGTTACTCACATTGAATCCTGTAGTTCCACAGCCTGAGTTATGCCCGCTCAAGATATCGTTGAACCCGTCTATGCCTTTCGTATATAACAGAGGGTTCAAGAAACCAAGAGGGGATTTATTGGCCTTGAGGCGGGCATCGTTCAACAATGCAACAATTCCAGCGAAAGTGGGAGATGATGCTGAAGTGCCTCCAATCGAGATCGCCTTACCGTTCAAGAAAATGCGGAAACGATCACCCTGAGCAGCAACATCGGGGATGCCCTAAAAATTTATTAATCACCAGAAGTCATAAGAAGGAAAGGACTCTTCTCACTCGTCCTGCACTATTGAAAACATGAGTAATTCGATGGCGCGAAGATAATTTATGAACTTACGGATTGAAGAGGCCTTTGTAGGTGTCTTTGGGGAGGGCCGCGAGGTATTTCGACACAACAACGTCTTGATAAGGTGGGCGGGCGAACTATGAAGAATTGTTAACTTGAAATAAGCAAGCCAATGTGGCAAAAGGGGCGCACATAGTCACTGAAGCCTCCACCGGAGAAGAAGCGGGAAACTGCCACTTCTGGTAAGATGTTTTGTGTTCCTCCGACAGATGTAACGCTGGCAATGGAAATTAGCACAGTGCATCAACTTTTATATGATATGGAAAATATATTCACAACGGGCAGCTATGCAAATGATTAAGCATGGCATTGAGTTTCACAAGAAAACATAACGTACGATGCTGGGAACGCAGGGATGAATCGAGTCGCATTTTTGCCATCGTTCGTGAAACATTGTTGAGTGGCTGGATTCGCGTCTCCGTCACCAACTCCACCATCTCCGGACGAAAACATCAAGGATACACCACGGGCACCTGGCATTGAGTCATCAGATTCCTGGGTTCGATACACACGGTAAACTTGGCATCATACCAAGCTGGGCAAATCCAGCGCACGCGCGAATAGCGAAGCTCTTTGGAACTAAATGTTTGTCTATCAGAGTGTGGACGTAGTACAGGAGGAACAATGCACATACCGGTTTGCTCATCATCACCATAGCTAGTAGAGATGGTCACAGGAGGGCTAGGGTGCGAGAGGACGAAATCAAGCCAATCGGTGTAAGGTCTACGGAAAGCAATGAATATAAAGTCAAGCTTCTTCACTGGAAAACATTACTCGTTGGTGTCTGTGGGAGTCCGAACATCAGGGACGAAAGGCGGCTGACCGGCTGTAGAGTAGAAGGTGCCCTTTTATTGCAGATCATGATCAGAACTGATAGGAAGTGTGGGTAATATAATACGTTCTTACCGGTGTCGGGAACGAAATTCCAAAAGCAAACTGCACATCAAGATTCGCTTCCGCACCGGCCTCAGAGAGGGTCTGATTGTTGAGTCCGCCTGAAGAATAACCAGTCAGCGAATTAAACATTCGATAGGAGGTAAATGGCACATACCAGCTACTGAGACAAATTTGAAGCTAGAGTTCACAGCAGCAGGGACTTGATCAGCGTAGAATGATTGAAGATCTTGCATATTCGCAAATTGCTCGAGATACCCAGTTAGAGCGATAGAATTTCCCTTGGCTGTTGGAGTATATCCGACAGCGTTGTAAAGTTGCTTCAGGCAAGAAACGGTAATAGTGATGTTGCAACTGGCATCAATTCCGGTAGTGGAATCGACAACAGATCCAGCGATTCTCCCTGTGCTGGAGACGGAGTCTTCACTCTCGTCACCCCAGACGATAGTGGATCTGGATTCTTTAAAGCGACCGAACATGGTAGTTGGCTGAATAACATCGACATGATCGTAGAGATGGTCAGGCAAGCTGTAGCTCGTCGTTCGGACCAAGTAATCGCCGCTGGCGGTGTGTTTCCAGACATTGTATTTCTGCGAATCTCATAAGAAATGAAAAAAATCGGGGAGATACTGAAACCACGTACTGTGTCAAGCATCTTCTCCACCAAACTAACTGGGATTCTGAGGGTCACCCAGTCCTGAGCAGGGGAGCGAACGACGTCGCTCTCTTGGATGCCGTGCGAAGCAAGCCAGTCATTGACGGCGCCGAGGCTGTCTGGGTGAGGCGCAACGAGCTCCTCCACTTGTCCCTTCGAGAGATGCTGACCGTAACGTTCGTGGTCAGGGTCACTGATTTCGTACAAGTGCTGCTCCAAGACGTGAAAATTCGGCTGAGGAAGACCGATACGAAGGACTATATTGTGGTCAGCAGCGGGAGTACTGTGCTTAGTCCATCCGTAAGGTGTCGCGACGCTTTCTTTGACCTTAAAAGCAGAGTCATGGGGTGGGGCTCCTACGGTGAATGAAGCTGAGAGAACGAGAACAGCTAGTCCACGAAGAGGGGTCCACATGGCTCACGAAAAGGCTCGGAGGACGCTACAGTGGGTCGAACGACAGCCCCACCATCTATGGGGCTTTATAGTGCAGCTGGCGCCCAGGAACTTCCGTCATCCCAACCGACAGATAGATCTCACGTCAGGCTAAGATACAAGCGTTCCGTAGGAAGCCGTGGTGTTAGGCAGGATGTGAATAAATAGCGGGTTGTTGAGAAGAAGCGCATTGCGGCATGGTGGGGTAGGCTTTGGGGTCAATGACCATATGGACTCACGCGAACTTGAAACCGGCTGCTGTTTTCTATTTTTAGCCCTGTTGATTAGTCTCGATTTGTCCATGTTTGACCATAAGGATTCTTAAAGAATCGTGACTCGACCCGCATTTAGGCGCCTATCGCGCCATAACCGTCGTCTCAAGCAGAGATATCCTCTGACAGTGATATCCTCAACGCCTCATCCACATGAGCTGCCGAAGTCAATGCAATACAAAATGCGTCAGTAAAGACATCATCAGTTCTTTACTCCTTTTTACCGTTCGGTGACCGCTGACCGGAAATTCCAAGTTATAATAATCGTTGATTGACGCAAGTCATTATCCTCCGAGTCCCAGGTCTTTGGGATTGTTGATTCCTCTTCGATTCCGCACGTGCTTTGTGTTCTGGGAAGTGCGAATCTACACGGAAGATCTGAAGAAGGATGTAGCCGCTTGACGGAAGTAACTGCCGTCAGGGTGATCGGCGGTTGATCTGTGGCACGGTTATCAATGTATTATTGAGTTCATATCATTATTGCAAAATCATAAAATGCGAGGCGTATAGATTCGCGCATCATTGGTTATCTTATGTGACCACGGATAATCTGCAGTCTTATGTGGGAAGATAAACTATATTTCAATAGATCGATGTTACGTATCTAATCGACCGACTTGGACCTTCAACCGATTAAGCTTTTCAGCTTTTGGAAGTTGGGTGTTCCGAGACCAGTGACTATGGAAACGGACTTGGTCAATAGCACTATCAACCAACACGAAGGAAGAACTTACTGGGGTCCCAGCCTGTGGTGGCCTGGAGGATATCATTTTGAATAAGTATGCGTCAT
Organism: Nidula niveotomentosa; assembly: GCA_036937135.1. Classification (NCBI taxonomy): domain Eukaryota; kingdom Fungi; phylum Basidiomycota; class Agaricomycetes; order Agaricales; family Nidulariaceae; genus Nidula; species Nidula niveotomentosa. The sequence goes on from JASFDE010000006.1 coordinate 199,248, forward strand.
AGTTGCTTTATGGGCGTAGAACTCACATTAAATCCGGGCGTGCCACATCCGGGATTATTTCCTTCGATGATATCGTTGAATCCATCAACTCCAAGAGTATACAAGAGAGGGTTCAAGAAGCCCAAAGGAGGTAGGTTCTTGGCCAAACGCGCATCGTTCAGAAGGGCGACAATGGCCGCAAAGGCAGGCGATGAAGCAGAGGTTCCACCGATGGAGACAGGCCTACCTTGCCACCAAACACGGAATCTACGTCCCTGTGCAGCGACGTCAGGAATTCCCTATCCACGAGTTAGCATATGCCAATACAATATAAATTTGTCTAAGTACTTACTCGTCCTTTCCTAAAGCAACATTACATTAGGAGATCATTACAGAAAATAACAAATATGAACGTACTTATTGTACAGGCCATCATATTTACCTGCTGGAAGCTTCTTGAGATAACTCTCAACAGCGGCCTTCTGGTACCAGGGCCGTTCGTACTAGAAATATATTGAGCGACGAGATTCATTTTAGTACAGTGGGAATGGTAAACTTACGTAGTCGCTGAAACCTCCTCCCGAGAAGAAGACGGCAATTTCAGGGACATTATTAGTTCCGCCTACACCCGTAACGCTATTACAAACCGTTAATAAAAACAAATATTTCGTGACATTCAAAATATTCACTAAGGACAGCTAGGATAATGGTGTCAGTAATGGTCCAACTGGGAGTATACCGTCGACATACGAAGCAGGAAAGAGGGGCATGAAACGAGTGATGTTGCGACCATCGTTCGTGAGACACTCTTGGGTGGCGGGGTCAGCATTACCATCGCCAACACCACCGTCTCCTGAAGAGAACAAGAGCGACACGCCACGGACACCTATTCATCCATATTATTTAGTAGTTTTCCGACGAGTTCTGCGAGAAAGTAATTACCAAGCTGAGCCATTCCGTTACAAACACGGCGAGCATAGCTTTCAGGGACTGTGATTTAATGTGCTTAATGCATTGTCAAAGATCGACTGGTGGTTCAGGGTTTCTCACCTGTTTGCTCAGCTTCACCGTAGCTAGTCGAGATGGAAAGAGGAACATTGGGGTGCGAAAGCACATAGTCCAACCACTGTTGAAAGCATGTGTCAAAAAATGAAATGAAATGACATCTTAAAGAATTAACAGACATCGGCATAGGGTTCTGTGTATATGATTCCACTGGTTAGTTATATAACTTGAGGTAAGAGTGTACCACTGAAATAGAATCACCATTTGTATTTTCGGTAGTCGTCAGGTCAGGGTTGAAAGGCGGCCTCCCAGCAGTCGACCAGAATGTACCCGGGGTGGGATACGACAATCCGTAAGCGAATTGCACATCGAGGTTAGCCTCTAGACCAGCTTCGGACAGGGTCTGGTTGTTCAGGCCGCCTGTAAAAGGTAAGATCAGCTTTAGAAGACAGAAGACAAGTCAAGTGAACGTACCTTTCACGGAGATGAATTTGAACGAGGAATTGATGGCAGTAGGCAGTTGTTCGGCGTAGAACGATTGCAGGTCCTGGTTGTTCGCGAACTCCTCGAGATAACCGGTAATCCCGATCGAGTTCTTCTTGGCAGCCTTGGGAGTGTACCCAACTGTGTTGTAGAGCTGCTGGAGACATGTGATGGTGATAGAAGTATTGCAGCTCGCATCAACAGCTGTCGAGCTCGTGGCGATAACCTTGCTAGCAGCGGAGATAGCGCTGTTCTTGAATGACTTCTCTTCTTCGAACTCGGCGAAGCGCAGCGTCGATTTCATGGCCTTCCAGCGCGCGAAGACGGTCGTTGGCTGCACGACGTCGACATGTTCGTGGAGGTGCTCAGGAAGACTGTAGCTGGTGGTGCGAACTAGGTGGTCGTCGCTGTCGGCGTGCTTCCATACATGATAAGTCTACGCGCGTAATTAGCTGACAACTTCTACGGGTCTAAAAATAGTTTAACATACTGTATCGAGCATCCTCTCAGCTACTCTGACAGGAACAGTGACGGTCACCCAATCCTTGGCTGGGGAACGAACCAAATCAGCGGCCCCCAAACCGTGAGCAGCAAGCCATTCGTCGATGAGGTCGATGCTCTCTTGATGAGGAGCAACGAGTTCCTCAACCTGCTCCTTCGACAAATGCGCGCCGTAGCGTTCATGGAAGGGGTCGCTAATTTCGATTAGATGTTGCTCCAATACAGGGAAGTTGGGCTGTGGGAGGCCGATACGTAACACGATCTCGTGGTCTGGGTGAGGAGCGCCAATTTTAGCCCATCCGCGCGGTGTCGAGATGGTCTCCTTGACTTTCGGAGCTCGCGCAACGGGTGGTACTGCCCGTGTTAGAGAAGAAGAGAGTGTCGCAACCAACAAGCAAGAAAAGAGAAGCTTCATCTTCGGGAGACCTCGACGCTGCTTGGTATTTGCTTGGAGAATCCATTTTATACGCACCTTTACCCGTTATGAGATACTACATGGTAGAAGCACCCCATGGTCAGGGCTAGTCAGGGGTAGAGTTTGCTCCTCAACATATCATAACCATGTGCTTCTTTTTTGATGTTGAACAACGGCTAGTTCGAGATTGTAGTCCATTGATAATGGGCGCGTTGCGCGAGGGTAACAGTTCCGTGGAGCAGCAATGAAAACGTCAAAAACAACGTGCAACGATGAGCTTGGCGTTCTTAAGTATTTCAACGATATCGTCCATAAGGCCGCATTGACGTCCAATCGTGAGAAAGCCGCCCATTATCGCATGGTGCATCGGTCTCTAGTTTTTCCAACGTCGGCCCAGTGATTCATGGAGCGCTTTTCATATGGAGACGATATGTAACCTCGTAGCGCGTTCCACGCAGAAATCAAAGTTGCGCAACTCCGAAGCAAGTCCTCGCCTCCAGCGTTCAATTTATCATTTAGCGTGCGTGCTCCCGGCCAGCTCGGCAAGTCGCAAGTCGCAAGCTCATGACGCGAGATATAAATTTGATTTTGGGGAAAGAGGTCTAGGTTCAACGTGAAGGAGATAGACTTGTAGTCGCACCTCTTACCATCTCTGCCATAAGAATACGCCATCGCCTTCGCAGCAAAGACTCTTTGAAAGCTGCCGGCATGCGAGAAAATTTAGCGGGGATAGGAATGGCATCAAGTTCCTTTAAAGAGTAAGCGCACTCGCGTAGGTCCGCAAAGCAGCAGACAGCGGTGTGCGTGCAACTATCGAACCATCATAGTACACAACGCTGGCCGGGTTATGCATTTTGGACTCGACGTCTCGTAGCAGAGCTTTGATAGCGCCGTGAGAATCATTCTTGGGCTGGTAGGCATCTAAAGTATTGCCTTCTATCTCGTAGCTGACAAATACGACGGGGAAACCACCCATGTTTGTGGCGTGCTTGGAAGCAGGAGACAAAGGATTATCATCTCATTTGTGGGTGGACTTAGGTGTCTGACGTAAGGTAGCGGCCATCAGGAGTCAAGCGAATGTATTGTTTGGTTCTATTGTGCAACAGCTTTAGACTGATCATCTCAGAAATTTTGAACAGGAGTTCAAGTTTATAGAGAAAATGGCCAACGCTACAGATTCTGTTTCGATATTCGCTGAAGGGACATTCGAGGAGCAGGTTTGTAGCTACACTGTATTTTATGCGGGAGATTGTGCTAAAGAACGGTCATACAGATCCAGGAGCTAGTTTTCTACATAGTGAGAAATCGATCCGAGGAGGAACGTGCTGCATTCATTGCCCCATTCCAAGCTGCTTTGAGGGGCGACGATGGTCAAAAGTCCGGCCAGGAGATTTCAGCTAAGCGGAGAAAAGTTCTAGGAATGGTGTTGGCCGAGATAAAAGGACTTGGAGAAGGGTCGGAGAAGGGTACGCTTCTTGTCATCTGTCGAGATTTGTTTCCACTTAATAGCTCCTCTGTTTGCAGAAATCGAAGGCTTCTTCAACTTGATATACTCCCATTTATTCAGCCTTTATTCTCCCGATGCGCCGGAAGTCAAGAAATACCTTTCCTCCCTCCTCCAAACGATCTCATCATCACCATCCGACCGCGTTTCCATTAAATACCGCATGTGCGTCTTAGCAGAATATTTTCGTCTTACATTCCCTTACCGTCATGTTAGACTCTCGAATCTCTTCAACGCTATTCCCCGGAAATCCTCGTTGCGTTTGGCGGTGTATAACGCACTCCTGGCAATCGCCACCGCTAATGACGACCTTGATTCTCTTCAGCTCTCAAAAGCAGATGTAGAGAAATGGGTTTCAGAGTGGGATATTTCGACGGGGGAGAAGTCTATCTTCTTGAAAAGCATTGTCGATGCCTTCGCAAAGGCGGGTCAATCGTAAGTTCCCGCCCGTCACTCCTCTCATGAATCACCCTTTCTAACAATATGGGCAGAACAACGTCATACGAGTACACCCTCGTGTACGTTCGAGCATTGCCTCCGACCTCCCCGGAAGCCCAGGCAGCTGCCATAGAAGCCATCACTACTGCCCTTCGACTTCCGACTGTCTTCGACTTCGACCCTCTGTTCAAACTCGATGCAGTAGTTGCTGCTAAGGGTCATGAGCTTTTCTCCCTCCTCCAAATCTTCCTCAACGACGGTTTGTCCGAATTCAAAGCTTGGGAAGCAAGCCACGCAAGTGCTCTCGAGAAATACAGTGCGTCATACACACGGTGTTCTTCCATGCTCGTGAAACTGATATCTGTCTAGACCTCGACAGAGTAGAACTTGAGCGCAAAATCCGTCTTCTGACTCTTGCATCCCTCGGGTTCTCGCACGTAGGACAGAACCTTCCCTACTCCAAGATCGCGGAAGGTCTCCAGATAGATCCTTCTGAGGTTGAGAAATGGGTTATCGATGGTAATACTATCCGTTTAATATGCCTTCCCTGTCCTGATCTGACCTCTCATCACCTATCAGTCATTCGGGTTGGACTCCTCTCCGGGAAGCTTTCGCAGACAACGCAGAGCCTGCACATTAGCCGGGCGACGTCGCGGACGTTCGAGCGTGAGCAGTGGGAGGTACTGGAGAAGCGCCTCCTGGCTTGGAAATCGGGTCTCGCAGGTGTCCTGGAGGTGGTTGCGAACGCGCAGAGGATGGGCGGACATGCGGCGGCGCAGCCCCAGGCCACCGCTGCCTGACCATTTCATCCACATATCATGTATGTACATTAAAAAGGCTCTTGGTATTCATTGAGGTAGCTTTCGATTTGCTTTGTGACAATAATGAATGCCCTCAGGTCAACCGAGTATTCTGTGTGTAAATGAAATATTTCTAAATTCTAACTATGTGGTATATGTATACAATTATAGCGTGAATCTCAGATAGAACCATCCACCGACTCTTTACCAGTCTCCGTCAAATCCGACAAATCCTACAGAACAAAAATCAGATTGAATGTTGGAAAGTGAACGTGGGCGATTTAGCTTACCTGACAGCAAGAAGACATGGAAATACCTCTTCTTTTCCAGCGACGAGCACCAATTCCAAGCACTCGTCAACCGTCCGTCAATACAGCTCCCCGCATCGAAGAAATTATCAGCCCCCGAACCATCAAACCCGTGTCTAAAGAAATCCCCCAGAATCTCGCGTATCAAGTTATCCACCGACCCAAACTCGTCCTCAATGTATGATTTGATCGCCGGCTTCGCTGCCAGGCCAGGGATCTGCGACAGCGTGTTGCATATCGGGAGCAAGATGCGGTAGATCTGCGTATACTTGTCGATGAACAGGAGGGCGTTGGGGACGTTGTGGTCCCCCATGTGGATGACGCTGGACCCGATCCAGGTGCCGACGCTTTTTTGGGCCTTGTGCAGGATGTTATGCATCATGCGGGAGGTTTTGGGTGCGGCTTGGACGCGGTTGAGGCCCTGGCCGGTGTCGCGGAGGCGGTAGGGGACGTTTTCGGCTAGCAAGTCTTGCTCGGCGAGCGACCATAGGTGGAACATATCTAAAGATGGGTTTAACAAGAGGTCGAAAATCATAGATGATAATTAATAAGCACTCACCGTGCAGAATCTCTCGCCACAAAGTCAAACTCTGTAGCACATATGCATACTGCTTACTATGATCATGTGACAGACGCGCACCACCTCTTCCACTACGAATAGCCAGGCTGCTCTTTGAGTCCTTCGCCTGTGTGGGATGGAAGTACTCCTTTAAGTACCCAATCATCTTCTCACAAGGATCCCTATTTGCGCGCAGGAACGCATGGTTGTCCCCGATCGAGTACAGGCACTGCCGTACCTGCTCCTGTGAGAGGCCATTACGTTCATAGCGCGTCGCCAGCGTCTCTATGGCGCGCTCTTTATTTCTAATGTCCTTTTGCACATCCCTGCGCGGCCGGCCCTCGGAGTAAATCTCTTTAGTTGCAACAGTGACGAGATCTTCCCGCAAAAGTTGGATAGCATCGTACTCCTCCAGCACAGAGTACACCGTCTTAATGGGCTTGACGCAGGAGAAGCTCAGAAGGTCTTTGACATCCGGAGATTGGCTATCCTATCGCACGCGCTCAATATATATCTTTCAACCAAAAACGAGTCCAACTCACCTGCAGAAGATATATAAGCTTCCCATATGTCGTCCTCATCTTATCCGGGTTCATAATCTTATGCCTCCGTCCAAGCTCAAAAATCTGCTGATAAAAATCTGCATTGGCCTGAAAATCGCGATCCGAGAAGAGCTCCTGGCCTTGCTTATAATCCGCCGCGACGACCAAGCCAGACATGATCGCGCACAGCTCGCGGATCTGCTGCACAATGCGCCGCGTCTTCGACTGCCCGAAGCCAATCGTATCGATCTTGTCCGTGTACTCGGAGACCTGCAGCGCGGCCTCGAGGAGGCGCAGGTACTTGCGCTCGCCGAGGGTCAGGCGCAGCGGGATGAACTTGGCGCGCTCAACGAACCACTCGCCGACGCTCGCGCCCACTGCGGGTTGCGCGCCGAGGACTTCGGTGGAGGGCGTGGCGGCTACGCGTTCCCAGTCCTCGTCGTCGTCCGAGTCCTCCGCCTTCTTTTCGTCTCCGTCGACTTTCATCTATAATCAATTTCACGTCAGTCATCTCGTGCATCATTACGTTGGTATACGTACCGCATCGCCATTGGCCCCTTCCGGTGGCACAGGTGCGCCATTCATTTTGACCTTTTTCTTCTGCCCAGCAAGGGGCTTGACTGCATGGCGCTTCCTCGAGCCCTTACGGTGCTGCGCGGCGAAGCAGACCTCACAGTACGCATCCGAGCACGTTTCACACAGAACCTGCGCAGGCTGATCTATGATATCGAGTTCGGTACACAACTCAAACTGAGAGCGAAACGACGTTGCCCACCTTCGCACTCAACACAGAAGCCCTCAAGAACAGGCTTGTCCGTGTCCTCCTCGTCCCACCCAGCTGGAGCAGGGGCATCCTTCTGTGGCGCCTGCTCTATGGTCTCATGGCTCTCGCTAAGAATGTTTTCGAGCGAGAAGGAGGAGGCGGGCGCTGCAGCACTGGAGTCCTCTTTGTTCCCCATCTCAGGCGGCGGGGGTTCTGACATGGGTCTAGCAAATCACTGCGAACGCCGGCTATGGAATGGGACTGCAACACTGTGTAAGAAGGGAAAAACTATGGGCGTCAGTGATCGGATGTAAATGTGGGATGGCACGTGGTAGTTGTGCCTCATCCGGTCTTCGAGGACTTTGTATCAGTCTCGACATCACGTCGAGATCTATTTAATGCCCACTCTATTCCCCCCTGGGTTCGCGCCGTAACCTCTTTCCCCATGCCGGCGTAATCCTATCCTCATCATGCTCAGCCTCTCATCTGAGGTACTTTTATTCTCGTCCTTTTATCATACTTCCCCCTGTTAGCAGTGTGAAGACTATTCTACCACCCGTTGTCAGATATACCCGGACCCAGGCTAAGTGCATTAACATGGGCTACCTTGCGTACTATGATCTTTTTCTGGACGGCGGGCTGCTCGAACACCTGGAAGTATTACACCAGCGATATGGCAGCGAAATTAATAGCGCTATACGCTTCACACACTTCGACTAATGCGGAATATCTACGTCCCGTTGTTCGAATTAGACCAGAGCAGGCAAAGTCTTTAGTAAGATCGGCACTCTTATGGTCTATGTTAATTTGAGATATGACAGCTTCATTTCAACGACCCTCACGCCTACGAAGCACTTAACTGGTACGCCTAGTCAACGACGAGGCACGAGGAGCGACGCTTAGTGGTAAAAATTGAACGATGAGCCACGACAAGGAGCGACAAGTGACGCGACGATTGTCCCGCCTCTTCTTAGGTCACTCTTCTTAGGGAAGAAAACAAGTATTTGAGGTAAGCGCTTAACCAATTTACTTCTATCCACCCGCCCTCAAATAGTGCTACACCATCCAATAATGTTCTTATTATATACCTGCCGCAGAATATTACCTACGAGACTAGGGTGAATAGTATAATGCAGATGTAAAAGCACCAATCCAAAAAAACCTTCCCAAAAATCACAGCACATAAGGATATCATATCATGAGCCCACCACTGGGGCCGTACGACCGTTCCCCATCGCATGAGCATGGCTTTTACTGTCCTCCCGCTCCTCCCACACATCCTCTTCATCCCACGTCTCCGCCCACTCATCCTGCGTGTTCCCCATCCCACCAGCATCTGAGTGCTTCACGTTAATCTCCGCCGGCACAGGACTGGGTGTCCTCGGGGGTGCCGCGACTTTCGCTGCAGACGGCTGCGCGGGCGAATTCACCGCAGGTTGGTGAGCGGAGTGGATGGTGAGCGGCGCAGGAGGCCCGCGGCGCTTCTTCTTCATGAGGTTCTTCGCGGGCTTGGGGGCTTTGGTGGGCATATGAGAACTAGAGGCACTGGAGGACAGACTGCTGGACAGACTTGGGGGGTATGAGTGAGCATCTAAGTTCTGCGTGGAGGTGCTAGTGGCGCCGGATTTGTACTCGTCCGGCGTGGTGCTGCCTATTGAGGCGGATCGGGAGTGGGAGTCGAGGGAGGAGCGGGGGCGCTGCGGGGTGCGGTGGTTCTCGATGTCGCGCGGACGATAGGAGTTGTCGTCGTCGTCATCGTCTTCCATTGATGCACGGAACAGTGGCTCGTGGTCTTCCCGGTGGAAGGCATCAGGGGCGTCGGAGTCGAGAATCACAGAGGCGGCAGCAGAAGCTTTGACTATAGAGTCGATAAGCCAGAACTGAAGGATATTCATGATGATCGGGAAGATGCCCATGGTTCTGCGGGACGCCAAGGTTCAGCATCGCGGGAGGTTAAAAGGTGAGATGGAAACATACATGACGACCTGCAGCGTGTCTCCGTCTTCTGTCCATGTCCAGCTGAGAAGCCATTCTCCAATTTTGAAGATGCCAGGGAACAGAGCGAGAAGCCCAATCACTAGGAACTTCATTGCGGTCAAAGATAAGACGTAGAGGGCGGCCTGGCGTGCCCAGTAGTTGATAGAAGGGGGAGATCCATAGACCCCTGACTCGAAGCCCTTGAAGTTGAACTTTTCGGTGAACAGATATGTGAGGACATGCAATATAAGATATATGAGGGCAACGCCTGCTGCGCGTTAGCATGGGCGCACATGCGATAGGACGCGATTTGCTCACCCAGAGTGGTATCAATGAGAATATTAAGGAAGTAGAACACGCAGGCGTTCCCTGCGGTCTCGCTGGAGCCAAAATCGGACACGAAGACGTTGACTCCGTGCACGAACATCTGGCCGACGACTTGCTTGGACACATCAAACAGCCTTTACGGCATCAACAGAGAATTTGGAAAGAGACAGGACATAACGAACCATATCCTCCATGGTCGTTTTGGCGTCTCCCTGTGGCGTTTATATACGAGGGAGAGGATAACCAGAACTCCCATGAGTGCCTGGACGACCTATTATATTTGTGAGAAAATTATCGCGGATGATATGGCGTGTGGGGCTGACTGACAAGTGCGGTGGGCCCGAGAAGCTGGCATGATCTATTATCGACGCCTGGATAGTCGTCGAGGATGCCGTAGGGGAGGGGGTCGTCGTCCATGATGAGAGAAAGAAGAGCTAGCCCACGAGAGAGGACTTTTGGAGAAAGTGCAGTCGGCGCTCTTGTCAATGTCAGTTGCTGATGACCGTTGCCCGACGACGTAATCTCGCTGACTAAGCCTCTTTAGCATCTCGATCGGCGGTGTGCAGTGCTCTCCATACACACTGCGGCCACGACACGACCACGACCTCCAGCGCCAGGACAACGAATCAGGACCATACGCTCTTTGTATATTAGAGAAAAACTCTCTGGAATACTAGACTAGACTTTCTACTTCACCCGCAATGAGCTTCTTCAGATCTTCTGGAAATGCCGGCACCCCTCCGCCCCCCGCTGGCTCCTATAGCCGTCTGGGAAACAATTCGGAATACAGCCTCCCTTCGGGACCCAGGTCTGGAACCAGACCACCCCCGCCCTCTTCTCAATATAATGCTGGTCAGGCGCCGGGCTACAATGATCCATCCAACACTCTCTTCGAGAAACGCTCGTATGACAGGAAGCCTCCACCGCCGCGCTCCAGTGGAAGGTGTGTTTCTTCTCTGTGCAAATTATAACGTTATTCTGAACCTTGAAATAATAGCTATGGCGTCGCGAGCGCACCAAGCGATGCACTTGCTCTCACCAATTGTTTGATCGTCCATCCCTCCGATTTCCAGCAAGGCCAGAATGTTCTCATTAATGGAGCATATGCCCTGACCGTCAGGTAAGTGCTATCACTATTGCCGAATAAATCAAACACTCAAGTTACTCGAAGACACGATAACACCGGCAAGCTGCAGCCCGGCACCATCGGTGCATCCGCAATGCAGCGCCAATGGATAGGCCTCTCTGTCTCCGGCGATACCGCCACCATCGACATCCTCCCCGCGCCCCCGCACCCCGCCGCGCCCGCCTTCCTTCAATCCCTCGACCTCGAAGTCGGCTTCCTCCGGCGCGGGCACGAAATTGCCGAACAATTCTCTGCAGACGACATGGCGCGCACCTTCGTCCGCGCCTTCGGCGGCATCATCATGTCCGTCGACGAGACCGTCGTGTTCGAGTACCACGGGCAGAACTTGAAGGTCGTCGTCAAGTCCGTATCGCTGCTTGAGCTCGCGGACGAGCAGCGGAAAGGCATGCCCGGCGGGCAGCGCTCAGGAGGGGGGGCGCACAGCAATTTCGGCATTGTGATGGAGAAGACGGACGTGACGTTCATGAAGGCGCCGGATAGCGCTATCAAGATCAAGTCGAGCGCGAAGAAGTATGTCTGTGCCAGTGTTCGGTATTTGCGATCTGGAATTGACTTGCGCACTACAGAGCACCCCCGAATGCCATCCTGGCGCCCAACTTCAAATTCGAGGATATGGGCATAGGAGGCCTGGACACTGAGTTCAGCGAGATTTTCCGCCGCGCCTTCGCATCGCGCGTCTTCCCCCCCGGGCTCGTCGAGAAACTCGGCATCCAGCACGTAAAAGGCAAGCTTCCTTCGCCGCTTCTCCTAAAGGCATCGATACTTACCCTTTTACAACCAGGTATTATCCTTCACGGTCCCCCAGGGACAGGCAAGACTCTCATTGCGCGGCAAATCGGCAAAATGCTCAACGCGCGCGAGCCGAAAGTCGTGAATGGACCGGAGATCCTGAGCAAGTACGTCGGTGCATCCGAGGAGAACATCCGAAAACTGTTTGCAGACGCGGAGAAGGAGTACAAGGAGAAGGGGGACGAGAGCGGGCTGCATATTATCATCTTTGATGAGCTGGATGCCATTTTCAAGCAGCGCGGGTCGACGAATAATGGGACGGGGGTGGGGGATACTGTAGTCAATCAGCTGCTCTCTAAGGTCTGTTTATCTTATGTTCATTATCATGACCATTCTAATAGATTGCCCAAATAGATGGACGGTGTCGACCAACTCAACAACATCCTCATTATCGGTATGACCAACCGCCTCGACATGATCGACGAGGCCCTCCTCCGCCCCGGCCGTCTCGAAGTACACATGGAGATCTCCCTCCCGGATGAAAACGGGCGATACCAGATCCTCAACATACACACCGCGAAAATGCGCACCAACCGCGTCATGGACGAGAACGTCGACCTGCATGAGCTCGCCGCCGCGACGAAGAATTTCTCTGGGGCCGAGATCGGCGGTCTCATCAAGAGTGCGACGAGTTTCGCGTTCAACCGACATGTGAAGGTCGGCACAATGGCGGGTATTTCGGAGGATGTGGAGAATCTGCGGGTGAATAGGGACGATTTTATGAGGGCGCTGGATGAGGTGCATCCGGCGTTTGGTGTTTCGGAGGAGGAGCTGCAGCAAGTTATTCAGAATGGGATTATTCATTATGATAGTGTTGTTGATGTGCGTGTTTGGGTATCATTCTTCCTCGCTGTATTAACGGCCTTTGTTATTTTTCAGGAAATCCTCCGGTCAGGCGAGCTCTTTGTCGAGCAAGTACGCTCGTCTACGCGCACACCCTTGGTTAGCATACTGCTGCATGGTCTCCCCGGGTCGGGAAAGACGGCATTGGGAGCAACTATTGCCCAGGCCTCGCAATACCCGTTCATTAAGCTAATATCCCCAGACAATATGGTAGGCTATTCGGAGCAGCAAAAGGTCACTGCCATCACGAAAGTATTCTCAGACAGCTACAAGAGTCCGCTCAGCGTTGTTGTGGTGGATAATATTGAGCGGCTGATCGGTGAGTCTCCTTTCCGACTGAACTTTGTAGAACTATTTGCTTATCATCGTACCGAAATTAGATTGGACGCCTATGGGAGCACGGTTCTCCAACGCAGTCCTGCAAGCTCTCCTAGTACTCTTCGCCCGCCGCCCACCAAAGGGCCGGCGCCTCCTCATCATCGCCACATCCTCCCTCCGACCGATCCTCACCGACCTCGGGCTCTCCGAGACCTTCGACTCCGAGCTGCGCGTGCCGCCCGTCTCATCCCTCCGCGCACTAGACTACGTCCTGCGCGAGGTCGAACTATTCCCCTCCGACCAGCAGCGCAAGGACACGATCCGCATGCTGGAGGAGGCGGGCTTCGGTGCGGACCAGAGTGGGATGGGTTCGAAGCTGCAGATTGGGATTAAGAAATTGTTGAGTCTGATTGAGATGGCGAGGCAGGAGCCGGAGAATGTGGCGCAGAGATTGACAGGGGGGCTGATGGGGTTGGGGATGTGAGTTGGGTGCGGTTGGGTGCGATTGGGTGGGGATTGTTTGACTGAAAAATGTCGGATGTAAAGTGTATCACTATAGCATTTGGATTGGAAAACGAAGGAAATTGTACATGTGCAATCCCAGACTATAGCGAGGGAATGAAGCTCTGCAAGTATGTGATCACTCACTGATAGAATTCAACACCCTCAAAACTTCGTTGCATGACGTTGACCATCGCAGCATGCTAACTCCCCATACTTGAAACTAAAGATAAACTGTTCCGAATTCTTCTCCCATTCCTTTGCCATCCGTAGTGCTGTCCTGGAAGCATCCAGCCCAACAATAACAGGAATTGTGTCAAACCAATCGTCATCTTCCAGTGGTGGCACAGTAAAGATAATTCTTAACGGAAGTGCCCAATGAGATGCTATTTCAGGGATGCATTGCAAGGCACTATAGAGATCCCCGAGGTCCTTCGATTCAATACCGAAAGGACTAGTCATCTTGAAGAGCGTGAATTTGCCGTCCAATATTGCAGATGCACCGACAGAGGTTTGATGCAAGGCCGGGACAAAGAGATGGGGTTTGGTAATATGGTCGATAAAGTTTTTAAGAAAGCTATACTTGACAAGAGGCATCTGACCAGTCTACTTGAGGATAAATGCTGGTCGAAATTGCTTAAGCAGTAAAGCTCGATCTCGCGCGCTGCGTGATTTCGCAGCCACGATGTTGTCCGCTCCCGCCACTACCACTCTGGTACAGTTACTGCGTAATCTCTATCGTATACCGTATCGAAGAAACAGGTTTGATCAAAGTCGTTGGATTGTTGCGTAATTGCGTATAGAATATTCGCGATGTAGGAGGAATAGCTGGGCGGCTTCGATCGTTGGGTAGGAAATTATATTCAAAGAGTATAGACAGAGGGTTGTCGTCCACCAGCCAAGAAGTTATGAGATTCGTAAAGGCTCGAAAAGCCTCGTGGGAGGGCATTTGCACAAACGGTCGATAATCAATTGCATTTGCGAGTTGAATGCAGCAATGTCAGCTTCCAGAGAGAGATCTTGGCAAACCCGAATTGAGTGACTGCATTTTATGTACATCTTGCGGAAAACGTTGACGTCCAGACCTCTGAGAATACGGCTGCGGTCCTTCTCAGGTGAGTTGAAATATACAATGAAGAAGCTTACCACACAGAATATATCTCCTCCTAGTTCCATGTACGCATTCAAATTTCTCGTGCATATGTCTACTTGCGCCACCATTTATACCGAGTGGCCTGAGAAGAAGTCTGGACAACCCAAAAAAAAAATCCAGTTTGGAGGATTAGGTCCGTCGCCGCTATCGACAAAGAACATCGCTCGCCATAGATGCGGCGAATACTCTGGAAGGTCTGAAACATTCTTCAGTTTCCACTCCGAGCAGATCCCTTTGTCAAAGACACAGAAAAGTGAATCATTCCAGCTATGAAAAATAGTAAGTCGTCGAGCAAGAATTCTTCTAACGAGCATACAGATGAGGAACAAAGACTTTCCTGAGATAAACATGTTAATATCTGGTAATCCCTGCTGTCAGAGGTCCCATACTAATACCAGGATGTCCAAGAATAATAGTCCCGCCATTCAGTATATTTCTCAGTTGTGTTTCGTACATATCGTTCAAGGTAGCTTCCAGGAGCACATATTCTGGCCTTACTAGGAGTGAGTTGCATCCGATAGACGACTCACCTTCACCAAGATTTAACCACTGGTCCACTGGATAGAGGATTATCCATAACCATTCGGTCTGCTGAGTTTAAGCATTCTTGTCAGGTATAGTTGAAGAACGATGAGGAGTCACTGACATTTCCACAACTTGCTCGTCGAAGACCTTGTTGGTGAGGTCCTAGAGGCCCCAAAGCTCCTGGCAGAGATGATTGTAAAAAGCAAGTTTATCTGGAGATGCATAGGGCTTAAGTCTAGGCAGTAAATTCAGCAGGGATCAGGGCAAGTCCGACATCGTGTAGTCACCGATGGTACTTGTCAACTGCTTGTCAAGGTTCTTAAGCAACAAAGTTGAGACTCGACTCTCGGCCTTTAAGCATGCAGTTGGAGTCTGAATCAAATTGATCCGAGATTTCGGCATGATCCCACAGCAGAAAGTCGATTCCATCCAACTCGCCATTACCCCACTTGCGTATGAATCCAGTGCCCTAATTATTTGCTCCCAAATTCTCTTGGAACATCACTGTTGGCATTTCAGAAGACCGCAGTGCTCACTGTCTGCCTAAGGCTCTTTCAAGTTTGTCAACCAACCCCGAAAGGATCCTGACTGGAAGAATGTCCTGCCAACAGCTGGCATACTGTCTCAATTCTCGTCCTGGCGGATCTTCCGAATGTTGTGTTCGGTATATTCTACCAGTTCTGTCGCTGTAGTGTCTACTGGACCAAGTGCGCACGTATATACACACGCCGTCAACATCTTGCTGTATGGCTCCCGGGATCTGGGAAGATAGCGCTAGAAACTATCATTGCTCAATGCTCATACTTCGTAGCATCCGTTCATTAAACTGATATTACCAAACAATACGGCTGCGTTCTCAGACTCAGAGAAACAACAGGTCACTGTCGTCACAAAAATCTTCTGGGACAGATATAAGAGTCCACTCATCGTGGTGGACAACATCGAGCGTTGTCCTTTCGAATCATTGTCGGAATTTGTCTACTTATCGTTGTGCTGAAATTAACCCATGGGTCCACACTTCTCCAGTGCTGTTCTACAAACTCTTCTGGTGCTATTCACGCGCTAACCGCCAAAAGGCCGGCGCCTCCTCAACATCACTGACCTCCAACCCTCAGAAACATTTGACTCTGAGCTGGGCGTGCCGGCCATCTTATACCTCCGCTCCTGCGCGAGGTCGAGCTGTTCCCCTCCGACCAGCAGCAGAAGGAGAAAACACCATGTTGGGGGAAGCAGGCTTCGAGGCGGACAAGACTCGCAACATGGGCTCAAAGCTACAGATCGGGATCAAGAAGCTTCTGAGCCTTGTTGAGATGGCGAGGCAAGAGGCGGAGAATGTGTCGCAGAGATTGAAGGGTAGACTGATGGGGTCGGAGATGTGAATTCTTAGGTGGGGATTATCTGGCGCCAAAATATTGGACATATGATGTATTACTATGAAATTGTAAAAATGGAAGCTCGGGCACTGCGAATTGTTCTGATGAAATTCTGACGAGATGGGTATATATGGCTTCTGTGTGCATGTGGTGTGCAGCGTCGTCGTGCAGTATTATAGAGTGCGTGCAGTGCACTGCTGCAATGTTGGTCCAATGCCTTGGGGTGGAAGAATGTCCGAATCAGGACAACGATCGAACATCGTCCGAAACCGTCACAACTCGTGCCAAAGACATTGCCGTCACTCCACAACCTCTTAATCCCAAGTTTGAACCAACACAGCACGCCCAGTCCCAGCTGTACATATATCCCGCCTCCCTAACGTTCTTATTCACCCCACCTAATCGCTTAGAATGACCTCTGTTGGCATTTCGGAAGATCGTCCTCATCTGCCTCCTCTGCCGCGCTCTGCGTCCAATCCCAAGCCCAAAGGGATCCTGAAGAATGCCCCGCCCTTACCTGGCGCGCTGTCGCAGTCTCCGCCCCAGTGAGTCCTGCGCACGACATATTGCGTGCATCTTCTTAAGTTTGTTGCAGCAGTCTCCAATGGGACGAGGCAAACATTGCTTTAACTGAGATACAGAAAGACAGCCTGATGAAGATCACCGAGCCCAAAACCCCTTATGTTCGGTACAACGCAGAGACTGATACAATTGACGGAGGTGTGTAGTGTTCTGTCTATCTGGCCATAGCCGTCTTTATATTTATTCACTTTAATAGAGATACCCAATCTCGACTTGGGTGGGATACATGTGACGTCTCCTCCAAGGGACGTCCCCGTATCTCCTACCGTCTCCGCAACCGGTGCAGACTACTCCAACCCCTCCTCGCGGCGGACCTCCTTCTCAAGCCAAGGTGGGCGGCCAGAGACTTCACGGTCCGGCAGCGCGACCTCGAGCCGCAGCACGAGCTTCAACCTGCCCAACGAGGCCCGGAGCCAGATCAGAGCTGACTCACGGGACCCCGGGGGTGAGGTCGAGTTCGAGGAGGAGATGGACGAGGAGAGTGAGTGACCGCGCTATGACCGCATTGCTTTCCCCCCTTTCTAAATTTAATCATTTGTATCACAGCTGCCGCGAAACACGCAGAATTTGTGCGTGCGCGTGGAAGGCACTATTCAAATGAAGCAGAGGCGATGAAGGTGCGTGGCATTGACTACAGGCGAGTGTGTATTTTCTGACAGATCTGCCTGTGTTCAGCGTGCCGCCCAAATGATGGATGAAGAGGAGGATGAGGATATTGCTCAGAGTAATGGAAGCGCACCTGCACCAGAAGATGATGACGACGACTCGGAGGAAGTAGCTGCTGTACCGCCAGTGCCCAAAATCAACGGCACGAACCACGCATAAGACGGCGCGTGAGGCATATGCGCTGCCGCATTATTTCTTGGATCAAAGACGCTTGTATCATCTCTATTCTCATTCTCATTTACAGTGCGTTTGATACTGTACTATCTTCGTCTCCTTGTATCTCTACGTCGGACGGCGGGTTGTCCCGGACCGTTATCCTAAATTGGCGTGGGAACTTCCGGGTCGTTTGATAAGATCTTCCTGAGATAAGATATGATATAGAATCAGCTGCACTGTTCTCGAGATCAGTAATTTTAAATTTTACAACTCCCTCCGCTTACCCCACCCTTCGCGCTTGTCCCCGCCGTCTCCACCTGTCTTTCCCCACAAATAGACGACGAGCCATGTCCACGGAACTCTCAAGTGGAAAGGGCCTTCTCCTCAAGGCCGACCCCATCGCCGCGGCCTTCCACGACGAGGTCAAGCAAACCCTCGAGCAGTGCGCGCGTCGTCCGAAGCTCGTCGGTATCCTAGCGACTTCGTCTGTCCCGAGCAGGAACTACGCAGAGTTCACCCGGAAGCAGTGCGAGGGCCTCGGTGTCGAGTTCGTGCTCAAGACCACCGGCGCGGCGGAGTCGAGTGAGCTCGGGGAGGGTGAGGGCGTGGAGGAGGCGATCATTGACGCGAATGAGGATGAGAGCGTGCATGGAATCATGGTGGGGATTTACTTCCTATTATTACGTGAACAGGAGAGATGATTTTTTTGTGAACTCTCGTTTGAAGGTCTATTATCCTATTTTTGGCGGACAACAGGTCGGTGAGCTGAGGTTCATAGACTGAGAACGAGAACTGAGGAACGCTTGTTAGGATCATTACTTGCAACAGGTACATTTGCCAACCTCTTCTTGGGCGGAGAGCTGTCCTAACCCTTGTATAGGTCGTATCCCCCCTTAAAGACGTAGAAGGACTGCACTTCAAATTCCACTACAACCTATACCACAAGTAAGCTCCCCAACGCGTCTCCTTGGTCGTCATAACATTAAACACATTTTTCACCCCCCAGTATCCGGTTCATCGAACCCAAATCACTCCTGGCCTCCGTCCAGCCCCCTCCGCCCACTACCACCACCGCGGAATCAGACGAGCCCCCTGCCGGGACCGTCAAGTCCATTATCCCCTGCACTCCGCTCGCCATCGTCAAGTGCCTAGAATATCTCGGGGTGTACAATAGGATCCTCCCATATGGCGATCGTGCGTACGGGAAGACGATCACCGTCATAAACCGGTATGTAATACGCCAATTCATTCACGCTCATCGACGAATAATCTACGTTTAACTTACGTTCCCCAGTTCTGAAGTCGTCGGGCGCCCTCTCGCTGCCCTCCTCTCGAACGACGGCGCCCGCGTGCTCTCCGTCGACATCGACTCCATCCAGGAATACACCAAGCGCCCGCGCGTTGCCACCACGCAGGCCGAGACGCCCTCGCAGCGGTACCATCCGCGGCACGTCGTGCACCCGAGCAACCTCAGCCTTCAGGAGTGCCTCGCAATCTCGGACGTCGTGGTATCCGCCGTGCCGAGCGCGGCGTACAAGGTCAAGACGGAGTGGCTCAAGGACGGGTGTATCTGTCTAAATGTCGCGCATGATAAAAATTTTGAGAAGGATGTGAGGGATAGGGTGCGTTTTTTTTTTTGGTTGGTAGAAATCGGAACGCCTTACTGAGGGACCACGATGCGCTGCACAGGCTTCGCTGTATGTTCCTGCTGTTGGCAAGGTCACCATCCTGATGCTTCTGCGTAACCTGTAAGCAATCATATTCCATGGAACAGGTGGAGAGACTGACCTGTACACCGAACAGATTACGACTACAACAGTACCAGCAAGTCCACAGCGCCTCGGCATCATCATAGAGATTAAGTATAGAATAACATGTATTATATTATAAATCACGCTACCAGATATCATAGCGACTAGATGGAAGGGAGATGGGCGGAGCAGCGCGTATGTGGGGAAGGGACAGGCCTTTTCTTTCCTCCTAGGTGGTTCTATATATGTATTAAGTACATATCGCAATGTCAAAAAGGAAATAGTAGAGAGAGAAAAAAAGTAAACCAAACTGCACTGGAGTGTTTGGGAGATGGCTGATATAGAGAGAGATAGAGGGAGAGGGAGAGAGAGCTTGTGGATTGATTGTGATGTGATGCGGGGAGTCGTATGTGCGATGTATGCTAATTGTTAATTGTGTCAGGGCGAGCCTTCCGACAAGAAATCCTGTTTTAAAACAATTTGTATTCAATGGTTGGCGATGGAGTGGGAGAAAACGTCCGCGTGTTGGGATATGCTGGGGGGGAAGAGTCGCGCTGGCCCGAAGCGGGCTGTGGTCACCGCCGGAAGAGCGCTTCTGTGATTTCAGCGTGGGAAGGGGACTCGATGGGGGTGGAGGCGCCGGAGGAGGGGAAGCTGGGGGTTACGGGGGTGGCCATGCCTGATGCGTCTTCGGCCATGAAGCGCACGCGTTGGCGGTGGAGCTAGAGGAAGTGAGTGGGAAGGACGGGGGAGGAAGTGGGGGATGGGGTCTTACCTGCGGCAGCTTGGGTATTAGCACGAAGACGAGCGCTGTGATATTCACTGCGAATAGCCAGGGGTTGTAGTTCGTGTAGTGGGTCGACATCAAGAAGCTAATTAATGAAGGGAGTTAGGATTAACTAGGGGAATGAATGTCAAAGTATACGCACAGCCCGATCGGTACGCAAATGAGCCACTTCTTGGCAGGGGTGTACTGGGCACCGTCGTCAATTTGCTCCCAGAGTGTGAGCTCGTCGTACGCGCCGCTATGGAGGTCCGTGTCGAAGGGGATACCGGTGACCCAATGGAACATGAGATACGAGAGCTGCGGCTGACGTTAGCACGCGGGTCCCGGCGGAGGGGTATACGAAAACCTACGGCAAGGTAGAAGAGGTTGACCAAGCTCCAGCTCATTTGCTGCGTCATTCCGGGCACGGTGTCGATGATGATCTTGCCGCAAATAATGAGCACGACGTGGATTAGCCATGCGCCTGCGAATGGAACGGTGAGCCAAGTAGCGGAGACGGAGGAAGAGTGGAAATAATTAGCTCACCTTTTGAGTTGACCCATCCCGCGTTGACGTTCGAATAAGCACTGCGGTCGAGGACCTCCTCTATCGAGCTGTCGCCGACCTCCTCGACTTTCATGATGCTTGCACTGCGGGGCCGCGAGCGGAGGGGGCTCTTGGGGCTCTTGGGGGGCGAGGAGAGGTCGAGGGCGGGGGGGAGCTTGATTGTCGTTGAGCGACTCATTGTGGATAATGAAGGGAGGGACGAAAGAGGGAGGAGGGGGAATCACGGGCCACGGGGAGGGAAAAGGGACTGGCAGTGGTCAGATTGCAAAGTTGTCGTAGCGGTGGCGGTGCACGGCTGTCGGCATTTGCCGGTCCCGGTGGGCGGCCTGAACGCGCTGTGTGTGGCGCGCTGGCATACTGCTAATTATTGCATTGCTATTGCATTTGTATTTCTACACTTGTATGGCCATCTCCATACATCTATACTCAATTCCATAGCACCTCAACGTTCAACTCCGAAATGGTCCCCGCTCTGCTACATTGGTGTACCGTCCAGCCCCAGGGCCCGTCGAGTCTCGCCGCCATCCGCTTTGCCGCCCCCATACGCGTCTCCTCCATCCGCGTATTCCCAAACGGCGCACAGCCGTTCAGCCAGTCCCCCGACATTATCGCGTACGTCAGTCCCTGGTTATTAGTTGATTCTGCTGACGTGCCTATTAGAGCAACCGAACCAGACGCATTCTACCTCGATGTCTTTTTCAACGCGCTCTCCATCCACCCCAATACAGAGTCCAAGGAGAAGCAGCGCGCCGCCAATGCGCTCATTCCCACCGTAATTGCCTATCCCGGCGGCCACGTCGACTTCACCGTGGACATGGGCACAGAGGTCCGTATGCAGATCCCCTGCCGCTTCTTACGTCGAACACGAGACGTTCCCAAGTTCTTACTACGTCTGTCTAGTACGCAACGCGCTTGATGATAGTGAGGGGGAAGTTTGAGAATCTCTCCATGGCAATCTACGGACAGGTCGTCTCGGAGTCGTCCCCTGTGAATACATACCAGCCACGGCCACTGCCCATCCTGGACCCACAACCTCTCTCAAAAGCAGTAGACCCGTCCAACTTGTCGGACCCAACACTCCTGGCGAAGCAGCTACTTTTACTCATACCAGATTCTCCCCCCTTGTCTCTAATCGTTCGGTTAATGTTATGTTTAAAACCCTCTGACGAAGACTGGGACCATCCTGATTTTCCGTACCTCTATGCCGACTTAGAGAAGGAAGAGGACTTTGACCTCGAGAGCATCATCCAGTCTATTGGTCGCCCGGTCTCTGAGGAGACTTCCTCTGAGGTCTTTTCAAAGTTTGGAGTCAGAGTAGTCGAGTTCATCGGTCCCAAGGTTGGCGAATACTTCCTTTCAGTAGGCACTGCTAAAGTTGACGAACAGAGCATTGACCAAGCTTCCCAAATTGCTAAAATTCTCAGCATCTCCGCCTCTCAATACCCTGAGATGGCGCGACAGCTCCTAGTACGTTGCGACATTCTCATCTCCCGCCCTTGCTTACCTCATCTCCAGAACCAACTAGACCTGCCATCAATCTTCGACGAAGAGACTATAGACGAGCCCACCGCCCTCTGCCTCCTCGATGCCGTCACCAACCCAGACATCGCACGGCATTTCTGCGCCGATGACACCTTCCTCACCATCCTGCACGACATCCAAGAGCACCCGCGCGCGGACAAACACACGCAAGCCGCCGTGCGCCGCCTCCTCGTGCGCATCGCGGGCTGGCAGCGGCTCGAGGACGCGCTCTCTAATACACAGGGCGACTTCGCCGCCTGCGCGCGCATGCTGAAGGACATTGGCACGGAGGAGCAGGCCGTGGGCATCTGGCTCGAGACGATGCTCATCCATGAGGATATCGTCACAAAGCTCGCGGAGAACCCTGTCCTGCCAACGACGGCGCAGTCGCAGCCCCCGGTGTTGTTCCGCGATCCGCTGGCGGCTGTCTCGCATGATGATTTTGTGATGTTTGTGAGGGCGATGGTTGGGGTGGCGAGCGTGCTTGCTGTTTGGGCGTGGGCGGATAGTATTGGCCATGGTGAGTGCCGCGAGCGGACGATGGGCATTCTGAAGCTGTGGCAAGATGTGGATGGCTACCGGGAGGTATACGACTTCCCTCTTATTTATCCTTTCATAATTATTCACTCTTTCTTTGCAGATATTGAACCATCTACTGCTACTTCGCCAGTTTACTCGCCGCCTGGGATGGATAGCTACCGACAACGATCCACCTCGCAAATCCAGCTTCCTCGCTGAACGGATGCTTTCGGAGCTGGCTGAGGATCCACATGCTATTTTACGTGACGACCTCATCAAGACCATCCTCTCTCTGGACACACCGCTCTCCTTCATCCCTGAGAGTGGATTATTATCTCTTCGGAAAATTGCTCTTGTGGCGGAAGACGGCTTGCCGGCAGCGGTGGACGAACTCACTTTCACCAGCGACCGCCCATTTTCCCTGCGGAGATTACGCACCCTCCGAGTATCTCTGGCCATCCTAGAGCGCGAGCTTATAAAAAACGCCAACGGCGAGCGGCGCGTCTTCGAGACCTTCTGGGAGGAAGGCTCCCATGGGGTCGTACCTCGTCTAGTCGAAATCTTCTCCGACATATCCGGCGACCTGAACGAGCACTTCACCATCGCGGCCCCGCCGAAAATGAACCACCCCGTCGCGGACCAGCTGTTCCACACAGCCGACGACTTGATGCGGCTTATCACCCTTCTGAGCCCGGCATTCCCGCTGACGACCCGCGCACTGCGCAAGCTCACAGTGGCTGTTGCGGATCTATTCGCATGCACCGATATGGCGGACATGATCTTCTCGCAGTCCTCGGCAGCGTGCAGGTCCGCACAGGGGACACGGCAGACGTGCCTCGATTTGATACGGAGCCTTTCGGGTCCCAGTGCGCGCGCGGAGCCGGGGAAGCTGGGTGCTGAGGTGATCCTGCCGACTCTGCTCGACCATGCAGCGCAAAGCCAGGGGCGCGACCCGGCGTATCACCTTTTGCAGGTCTTCAGCCTCATTGACCATATCCTGCCCGATCCATCCAGCAATGAGCCTCGCGGGGAGGAGTCGCATTGGGTAACTACTGTGTTCCCGAAGGTCCTTTCGGAGTTGAAGACGCTATTCCGCCTACTTGATACGGAGAACAAGGCCCACCTTATCAAGCGGCTTGTCAGGCTAGACGAGGATGTCATTGGCATTGGGGAATGGCTGTTGATGGAGGAGCTGAAGCATTTCTCGCAGACTTTACAGATATTGGCGGGTCCAATATCTTCTCCCGAGTATCGTCTCACTCAGCAATACCAAGTTCACCTCTCGATCCGGTTCCTCGCCGATCTGATTACCCCTTCTTCGAACGCATCGGCATGGTGCATCACCGCTTTATCGTCCAATGATGAAATTGCAGAGCTCCTGACGCATTGTTTGACGAAGCTGCTCGAGGGCTACTACAGCTCACTTACATTCACACAATTCGTTCAAACTCTTGCTAAAAAGGCAAATGTGTTTAGTCCAGAAATGAGCTTTACGATTCTTCTCTGCTTGCTACGGAATGCACAGTTCGACCCGACGTCTCCCTCTGCTTTCGATTATGTACTCAGTGTACTCAAAGAAATCCCCTCCTCTTTATTAGCCGCAGAGCCGCTGCTGCTCGAGCTGGGCCGCACATTATCTGCGTATGCGGAACATGCGTCTATCCTCAAAGTCGAAACCGCCACCGAACTTCTCTGTGTGCTCGAATATCTGCTTTCTCAAGGAGACTCCAGCCTAACAATCCTATCCGGCGTCAGCCTCGAGTCATTCTCCCGTCTCACTGATACCTTCGTCAACATCCTCCCTACCGAAAAAGCCGACACCATCGCGGACGTGCGGCTTAAAATCTCTATCGATGAAGACGAAGCCTTTGCCTCTTCCTCGCCCGCTGAGCTTCCTGAGAGCTTGGAGCTCTCTCTTAAGAGCATCGAGAATCTCTTGAACCCTGATTTGCTCGTCCCGTCGACGCCGAAGGCGGGGAACAAGACGCCTGATATTCTAGGAGTCGTCATCTCCCCTCCGAATGCGGTGCTACGCTCGCATGCCGCCACAGGGCTCACGAAGACATACGCGAACAACGATTTCAGACAACTGCGCGCGTCTCCTGCTGCAAGGCTGAATACGAGTAGACTTCCTAGCATGCATGGTATGTTTCTCCCTCGTTTTACGCTTGTTCCTGCTAATAAATTTGCGTGCTTACAGTGGATGTGGGTATTAACGATCTTCTTGGCCCTATTCCTTACTAAATGTGTATCTCTTATTGCAGGATTTTGAAAGCTCATCGCCGACGCTGCTCACAACAACATTGCTGCCCGTACCAGACGTCTTCATTCAAAGCCTAATGAATCCGGGTCCTTGAATTGGGTCGTTTCTCTGATTAGAGGGGATCGTACATCGTGTGATACCTGCGTAGATAGGGAACAGAAAATAGTATACTTCTGGCTAATAGTGTGTCTGGGGCTTAGCGCATGTGTAAATAAGTAGTGTGTAACATAATAGAATGTAAATAACGATGGTGGTGAGGAAGTCCTGATTGTATGTATCTCGCCTATGAAGGATGCATCGTCTGTCGTCTACGAACGTGAGTAGGATGGATATTAGGAGAACGGGATATGAGATCATCATTAGCACGAAAATATCTGTCCATATCCGACGCGTCGAATTCCGACGGCGGAGTAGGAGAAGACGGAGGATGTAATGCGGGGACATCTGCGAAGCTGTTCTTCCCCTCCGGGGGTTCTGCAGGCTGCGCAGCATCGCCAACACCTTTCTTTTTCCCCCCAAGCCGATATGTCCTCCTTCGCTTCGCTTTCACGGGCTGCCGTTCCATGGAGGCAGCTAGCCCCGCCGGCCTCACACTCCCCGCGCGCGGGGGCACGCTGCGGACTGTGAAGTGGGATAGGGAGCGGGTGTACGGGGAGAGCGTGTGGTTTGAGTGGCTGAGGGAGGTGAGGTGATGCAGGGAGCTGTTGAGCGAGGGACGAAGAATGATTTTGGGATCCGGGTCGAGCATGGCTGCTGTGCTGGAATGGACGGAAGTCGTGGAAGAGACGGAAAGACGTCGCGGGCGCATGTAAATAGCTCCACCGGAACTGGGGTCGCCTTCGAGATAGGGGTGCGCGGAGGTGGGAGAGGGTGGCGTGGCGAGGTGCGCCCCGACACCGGAACTGCTGGAGTGCGTAGGTTGCGTCTCGGTGCTGTCTGCTGATGATGGGCGGGCAGGAGATGACGATGACAGGAAGGGCGGGGCAGAATGAGGGACACGGAAGGAAGTCGAAACACCAGACACACTTGCAGTGCGGCTATATCCCGGGCGGTGGGAGGGGTATTCAGGGAAGTACGGATTGTACGACGAGCCGGGGTACGGGTAGGAATAGCGTGGGGTGCCCAGCCCAGAGACGGAGAGAGGGATAGAGCGGACGCTGCCTTGTGAACGAGTACGGTTGAGGGACATGGCAGTGGGAGGAGGCGAGGAAAAGAGAGGTATCCCCGTGCTACCCGAGGGCTGGATGACAGACTGGGAGTGGTATATTCGCGGCCGTGTGATGATTCCACCGCCAACGGCAGGTATTGTCTCATATTCCGTGGAATTCTCTTCCGGTTCGTTGTACACACTAGCTGGGGGCGATATGCCCGGCACCGTGTCTTCCCAGTCGACAAAGTCGAACGAGCCTCCTTCTTCGTCGTCGTCATATTCACTTCGGCTTTGCTCGCTGGGTTCTTCTGCAAGATCTGCAAGGCCTTTATTGGGTATAAAGAGGCTACTGAAACCGCGGAAGCCGCTCTTGGTGGGGAGACCTTCAGGACGAAGGCCATATGTTGGGTCGAAGTTCTCGATGTCGGGGAAGGTAACATGTTCTGGGTTGGAATGGGAGGTAGATGACGGTGGAGGGGATGCGGATGAAGGATATTTGGAAGCGCTAGGGGAGCGGCCAGTGCTAGCTATTGTAGACGATGCGCCAGAGACAGAGCGAGCCTGTCTAAAAGTGGGAGGTCCCAACGATTGGTGTCGCAAAAATTGCGGCTGCAACCCAACATTTGCTACGCCCATTCCGTGCATGGACAAGTCCGGGACGGACACGGCGTCAAAAGAATGACGGGGCACAAGTGGAGGCTGCTTGCTTAAGTACGGAGCTTCCACTTTTGCCTTGACCCACTGCTGGCTGAGACGGTGTATAATGCCGGGCAGATCCTCACGGAACATTTGCCTGAGCTGGCCTTCGATTTCGCGCTGGATAAAGTTTTGTATGACGGCGATGGAGTCGAAGGTGCTGTTGATGTCGACATTCTGGAGAGGGTCGGTCTTGAAGACAAGGGTTATACCCTTTTGTTTAGATACAACGAGGACGACGTATGAGCTGAGTTGGAAGTGGGAGAGGCGGAGGAGCATGGGGACGACGAGAGGGTGCTTGGCTGCAAGCATGCCTCGTGACCCAGACATGAGGTGAATATCAGGTTGTTTGTGGTTCAGAGGGTTGGCCTGAGTGCTTATTGAGCCAGTAAACTAGGTTGTATAATAGACTTAGATGCACCTGGACTTTTGTCTTTAGGACGAGATGAGCATCTCCCGAGTATGTGAGACGAAATATGCCTCTAAACTGATCAACAGTGAGATCTCCAATATCACGAATCTCTAGTTCGGGAGGCTAAAATACGGAGGACGTGAGAAGGAGTCAAAAAATAGGAAATAAGGAAAGTAACCTGGGTACCCATCTCCAGCTCGACGACCTCTATCTTGTCTGCGATGATGGGAGGCTTGTTTCCCTTGTTGAGTGCGGTGTTGAGCATTTGGATGGCATCGTAGTGGAACTGGTCTGAAAAGCGGGGCCAGTTGAATGTGAAGGACATGGGAGGGAGAGAATCATGAGAGACACTAGTGCAGAGCCTGGCCAGAGGTCACCGATCCGGTAAGAGGAGGGACGTCGCAGGCTCGGCGACGGGCATGGTTGCTACTTGATAGGGTTAAGGTTTAGTCACTGGGGTTAGGGCCCGGGTCAATATCATCTCCGAACTTCACAGACAAAATGTCAGAACTGCTTATCCTTGGGAACGAAGAAAGGCATCGGAGACTACTTTCAGTTACTACCCTATCTCCAGAGCTCGACTCCTCGAAAGCGTCAGCTAAGCTCGGCTTCTTCAGCCAGCTTTGCAAACAGCTGTAGAACCGTCTTGACCGCATCCATTTGGTCTTGCTCGAGCAATCTATTGAAGTGCCCATCTTCGAATCAGATGTGTGGAATCTGAATATTTCAACGACTTCTCATCGTGTTTTATTTATAGCTGACACGGATACATTCAATAGAACACAGAACTGAGCAAATTTCTGCGGTGTGGCTGAATCTCGGCGATGGCGGCTTATCTATCGGATACAGCTTATCCCTGGTGAGGTCTGAATACGAGCTCTTGGAAGCGGCTTTGAACGACAAGTATGAAAACAAGTAAGAACCTTACCGACGCAAGGTGGAGCTATACTTCTTGGATATCCTAGCATTGATGTGGGGCCTCTAACTAGCGGTTTGCCAGATACTTATCTCTTCTTCAGGAAAGTCTGTGTTCCTCATCTATTTACTCGTCCGGAGAATTTTTGCCAGACAACCTACTATTTTCCACAGCCGTGAGGAATCCTTTGCCTATTCCTTTGACGAGGGGACCTGCTCGGCATGGAAAGTGACTGCTGTTTCTCCCTCGATGCTAGTGACGTTTCCGCATCTAGCACAAACGATGTTCCTGGTCGACAGCGGCGTCGGACCTAATCCTCCCTATGTCGAACTCGTGAATCGCATGTTTGCGGTTATTCAGACTTCTTCTCCCAGGCCACTCGATATAAATGGTGGCGTAAGCAAAAGAATCCGTTAGTTATCTGGACATACGTGGACTTGGGAGGAGATATACTGTGTGATGAGTGAGTTTTCTTTCCCATTGTAGCTCAGCCGCTGACAAGCATAGCAGCTGCATTCTCAAGCGTCTCAATGCGAACGTGGTGCGGAGAACGTATACGAAATACAGCCACTCGATTCGAATCTGCGGAAACCTCTTCGCTAAAATCCAGACTGGTGCCTTCGAGTTTCGAATACGATTAGCGATAGAGCGATATTGCAGCTGTCTGCTTTCGAGCTTGTTTGTGCTTTTGCAAATAATGCAGGCTCTGATTCATCAGACGACAGCCTCTTTCTGTACTCTTCGAGTATAATCCCATATCTGACTATCGAAACAGTCCGCGCGTTCAAGTTTCTTCCCCTTACATCGCGGATCTTTTGTTCGCTGTCATCCAGAAGTCTGACCACTTCAACCAAAACCGGTTCTTTGACACAGTAAATAATCTAGGTAATGACACTTTGTAGAATGGATATGGAGGGAGCGGGCAACCTGTTGGCTGCGAGATCACGTAGTTCGCGACATCACATTCCACTCATGAAGCGAAGACTTCTCAAAAGCTCTTGCTTAGATGGTCAGGCCAAATGTCTCTTGTCAAGCATAGTTCTCAAGACATTGTCGACAATATTACGGAACCCCATATCTTTGCTCTAGCTTCATATCAGGCCGCTTTTAACGCTTTTGCAATGGTGCATGACAAGTTCACTTTCATTAGGATGGCTACTATGACGCCGCGCAGTATTGAGCTAAGGCATCTCGAATAGCTCTACAGTGTCTTGCAGTCCATTCCCGAGATGGCGCATCGTTGGATGCCCCCGTTAAGATTCATCTTTTTTGTGTCAACGAAGATGGTGAATGGATGGACCAACGCAGTTCCTGTTACCGCTGGATCTCATGCATCCGCCCTAGCGTTGCAGATTTTTGAAGTACCTATGTATCTAATTAGAATCAGTTCAGAGTCTATTTCCTTTTCGCGTATCTGCAGCAAGGAATATCATCTTCCACACGCCATTATCGTTCGGACACAAATAAGCAGTCTTATTTTCTATCCGGTGAATAAGGATACACAGGAGATAGATTGTACAATTTATGAAAAGCAATTTCTTCTCAGTTGTATCGATCACGCTCATAATAAATCAAACATCTAGTTACAGCTTCGCGAGCGCCTTGGTACCTTCCTCTTCGACGTCGTTGATCAACGAGCCAATTCCGTGATCGAGCCAGACCGACATCTTGTCGCCATGCTTCAAGTATTGAGGCGGCTTCTTGACAAAACCGACACCCTTTGGTGTGCCCGTGAGAATGATGGTGCCAGGCTCCAAAGTGGTACCTTGAGAAAGGAACGCTACAGTTTGGCGCACGTTAAATATTTGTTCACTGAAAATTGATTGGTTGTCAGTATGATACGAAAATTAAAGCCGGGCAGAAGACGAACGCAGTGGTCCCATCTTGAACAACATTTCCATTCACAGTGCACTTGAGAAGAACTTTTTGAGGATCCGGAATGGCATTATTGGAGACTAGACAAGGACCAAATGGATTAGTGCCATCTAAAGATAATGTTCAGACAATGTTTTATCCTTTAAATTTGCATTTCAAACCATACCAAACCCCTTAGAAAAGCTCCACTGCGAGACAGCCATTTGGTGTTTGCGGAAAGATACCTACAATGATGATGGGTTAATCTGCACGATATAATATGGAAGAAATTTATAATTTACGTCGTTTGCACCAGTGTAACCAAGGACATAGTCAAGTGCCTCAGCCTCGGAGACATTCTTGGCCGGCTTTCCAATGACAATGACAAGCTCGACTTCATAATCTGGGACGTGCTCCTTAGGAGGTTGTGCAGCACGAGGAATTACCACTGTTCCGAGGGGTCCAAGGAGAGAAGTCACAGGTTTGTAGAAGAGAATCGGAAATCTGGAAAAATTCGTGTTGAAAGCTTCCTATAGTGAATCAAGGATAGGTGAAGACATACGCAGGGGCAGGAAGGTTTGCTTCTTTCTGCAAGTGCGTCAGCATGAATGACTCAGTCACACAAATGGCAATCTTACTGCATGATCAGAGTAGTTCAGTCCTAAACACCGGACCACCTTAACTTCCTCATTCGAAAGTGGACTCAGGAGTGTCTGTACTGTCAGAACACTCTTGGTTACTTGAGCTGCGGGGTCAAGAGCAGACCCGACGATCTCATAGGCCTTGATAGGCTGGCCTTTATGTGCAGCTACGCCAACTATGAATGAACGAGTGGGTCAGCAAGGGAGATGGAAGTTCATTTATTGTACAGACCATCAAGATTAGCATCCACCGGCTCTCCGATATGTATGCGCCTAGTTTCCGCAGCGACAAAACGGATAAGGCGGGTCCATTGCTGCATTAAACGAAGATTCCTCGGCGTCAGTACTAGTGAGCGATATCGTTCAATGAGGCACTGCGCACTGTTTTGATAGGGGCCATGGTATTGAAGTGTCTTTCACTCAAAACGCCTCGAAGACGACTCTGTCCAAGCCTCGTTGGATTGATATCTGCGCTGTGAGCTTAACCTGGGAAAGCAGCCCTTGAGAAAGTTGTTTAAGTTGCATGTCAACTGACGACCGGCGGGAATAAGCGGTCCGTGCCATCCGCTGCCATCGCCTCGATCACGTGGGCATGTACATATTTTGCAACGCGTGTTCGAAATAAATAGACACCCACATCTCTCGGCTATTCTTTGAGTTCAACAACGCACATAACTACCGTTCCTGGCACTTATACTCAACACCCTCCTTCCGTCTACCCATCATGGACGAAACACTCTCGGAAATGCAAGAGTCTGTGCAGGACGCTCTTGATGAGGTGCGCTGACTTGGACTTATTGTTCGAAATCAGGTTCAAAAGTTGCTGACTCTGGTGGCTGGCCCCACAGCTGTTGTCGCCCCGCTCGTCATCCGATTCAAAAACCATAGCGCTACAAACCCTAGAACGCCAACTTGCCCTCGCTTGCGTCTCGAAAGACACCTCTGAATGCCTCGACAGCCTGTTGGCACTGCAGTATACATTCGAATGCAATGGTATGTTGTTTCGATATCGCTTCGTTGCCTTGTGTTTTCTGACCGGAAGTTAGTACCCGTACGACTGCTTGCTTGGATCGCGCCGTCAACGGTTAAACTCGAGCAACTTACCAACAAGGATGCTATGGAGCGTCAGTGCATTGCCTATTGTTTATTTGACAGTTGCTGAACGATGCGGACGCAGTGGAACGAGAGGCCGAAATCTACAAACTCGCATCACAACTATCGCTCGCTCTCTCCCTCATGCAGGGCATTGCTCTCATACATGGGCCAAGCAAAGGATACCTTGGACGCAAATACCCCCTCGAGGTGAGCATCTGCTGCGCATACTGTTAATAGCCGTCCCATCTAAAATCCGTATGTGCTTCTTTCCTTAGGTGCTGCTAGATCTCCTTTTAGCCTCACGTCATCTCTCGACCCCTTCGGAGACTTCAGCCTCAGGCTCCAGAAGCAAATCCGCAGCATCATCTCTCCCACTGACGTCTATCGTTTTGGACACGCTGTTGTGCATTTTGGTCGACTCATCAACGGCCCTCCGTGCCTTCGAAGATGCGAAGGGGACTCAGGCCATTGTGAAGATTCTAAAAAGGGCAGGCACGCCTCGTGAAGTCAGGTGTGTTGTCATTTTAGGACAGCTTCTCCTCGTGTTTGCTGACAGTGTTCCTGGTTATAGGATGAAATGCCTGGAGTTCCTTTATTTCTATCTACTCGACGAGACATTATTGCCCGATGGGAATTCTGCGATGAAGATATCACAAACAGCGCATCCGCCGACGCAACCAGCAACCCCTGTGCGGCCATTGAAGCCCTCCATCAATGCCACCCCTCTTCGACCCTCGTCTCGATTTGGCTCCTCGACATTCACTTTCCCATCAACCACATCTTCATCTGGTTCCTCTTCATCCTCGCGATCTGCATCCGGTAGCTCTACGAACTCGTTCTCTTCAACATCCTCAAATGCATCCAGCTCAACGACGGCATCTTCTGTTTCCTCCTCACCAGAGAAGGCATCAGCGCCAGCTCAACTACCTCCTCGTACTCCACCTAGTTCTCCGCCACTCGGTTACCGACCTCCGCCACTACAAGTACGATCGATGATGATGCTCAAGAAAGAAGTGGACTATGTGCCACTCAGCCCGAAGAAATCACAAGTATCTCGCTTGGGCTCAGTGATGTCGAGACATACCCCAGGTAAAAGTTTATCGGGTTCACGATCAAGGCTGGGCTCTGCGGAGTCTGTCGTCGGGGAGTCGGAGCAAAGTTCGACGTCATATGTCGAGATTGCAGGGAAGGAGAATGAAAGAAGGATGCCGCGGACAATAGCACGAGAAGAGAAGAAGAGGACAACTGAAGAAAAGAAGGAACTGCTGGGGACGATGCTGGGCAACGTAGATGCGCTCGTGGAGGGTGTGAGGAAGGCAGGAATCTGGGGCTTGGGCTAGGCTGTGTGATAGCAGTGGTGGATAGATGGTATTGTCGTATTTACACAGTTGTGTGGAATATTGGGAAATGGGATGTTACATCGAGTGAAAGAAATCTAGGACAAGAAAGGCAATTTTTCTGCCATTCTTCGTGTCAGTTGAATGGAATCGGGGAGCGAGAACCAGGGTGATAACTCACAATTCATTATGACTTCCACATCTTCCCAATATTATCCACCGGAGGTGCACCCCACACAAAGGATTTCGTTTCCTGGTCGAGAAGCTTGGGGAATCGACCATTTAGCCTCTGCAGTACACCTATGGTCTGGACCTCTGTCGTCTGCGCACGAAGCTGCACCGGCGATGGAACCGTGAGACCTGCCGTCGCATTCGCTGCCATATCTTTCTCGCCCTCCACATCCTTGTTGATAATTGATATGCCGACCGTAGAGGCTGGACCGGCCGCACCAAGGGCCCGCACCTCCTCGTCAACATCGTCGAACACGTCCTGCTTCACCGCGCTGATGGAGTACGCCCATACTCCAGCTGCCATAGCACCCAGTACAATGCCGGTAATGGCGTTTCTGATACGGTAGGGTTCCCGGGCACGTTTAAGCCCAGGCGACATCGTCTACAAGTGATGTAACAGCTGAGGTGAGTACGGAATAGAGGTATGAGAACTTTCGGAATGGCGTACCCCAGCTTTGGGACGATATGATTGCGCCGCTGTTTTTCTGTCGATATATTGGGACATCCTGGAGAGCCAGAAAATGTGCAAAGAGGACAATGAGGTTGAAGCTAGAGTGTCAGTCGAAAGTAAGGTCGGTAATAAAGTTACCGCCAAAATCGCGCGCCGCGAAAACTCGGGCACGTGGTGTTCCTTGCTTTCTTTACACCGTCATTTGTTGAAGATCAACTGTTTCAGCTCAACTTCTCTCAAGTTTGGAATGGCCCAAAGGACCGAAGACCAAGACAGCGTTTTATTACTAGATATGTTCGCCATGGCATTTTGCCGCTACGGAGAGAAAAATCTCAGACGTCCAGTGCAGTCGCTAGTGCACCGGCGGCGGCCCTCCAGGATGCCCAAGCACAATTTGCGTACCATATGTAGGAGGCGACAATTCCTCAAAGTCTTCGAGAGCAGTTCTTCTCGCAAGACACTTCTATTAAGTCTATGCAACTCTCTAACTTCATCTCCTTTGAGAAAACAAATACTCTCTAGCCCTCTGGTCTCTTCGCACTAATTTGTCGTTGGCATATGGAGACAACGCTCGATTACAGCCTTTCTGTGGACTCTGGTACGCTGCTCGTGAGTCTCTCTTGCTCAGCTGCTCCGCATTTCTCCTACTATTACTGGACTCCGAGAGGGGGTTTCATTGGAGAAGCATCCAGGCAGCAACACACTTGCAAGATATACTTGTGGGGTTCAGCTGTCGCCTCATATTCTTGTCACTCGAGTGTGGTCAGTGATGATTGTCGAACGCGCCTGAGAACGAGTGATATATTGCGCTAAGTGAATATCAAGTCCTTCCGCGCCATACTAACACTTACACATTCATGTCTAACTAGACTGGAACTCGATCGCGCTGTGGATAAACTCAAGAGACTCACCTACATGTACGATCACGGATATTGGGTGTCTGGACAGCTGGATGAAACGAAATTCTAGAAAGAAGATGGCCCTCTATCAGTATGACGCTGAGTGAGCCCAACAGGTTCAACCCTACCTGGTCCCGACGACGTTGCAGTGGACAGCCAACGAGACTACCAATGTGAAGTGGAAGGGGAAGGGGGCGAATCATCAACGCATGATGTTCTGCCGACAACCGCCGACGGGTAAGAAGAAAGCATAGAGGGGAAGGTAGGGAAGGAACAGGGCTCATCTCGGATGTACGGACTAGAACATCAGAATTGGATGTATAGGACGACATATGGGTCTGAAGAAGAAGCGGTCCTCTATTAGCATATCTCTAAGTGAGCCAAAGAGGACAGTCTTGGCCGACCCCGACGACTCATCACAGAAGACAGCCGACGGGGCTACAGCTTAAAGTGGAAGTGGAAGGGGACAGACAATCCGCCAACGGATGCTGTTCTTACTACGACAGCCAGAAGAATGCATGGAGGAGAAGGGGAAGGAGGGAGGGAGAAATGGAAACAGCGAAAGGGGTAATGGAAGGAGGGAAAGGAAGGAGGGGAGGGGAGGAAGGAGG
The DNA here is from genome assembly GCA_036937135.1 of Nidula niveotomentosa. Lineage (NCBI taxonomy): Eukaryota > Fungi > Basidiomycota > Agaricomycetes > Agaricales > Nidulariaceae > Nidula > Nidula niveotomentosa. Next base: position 234,582 of record JASFDE010000006.1, read on the forward strand.
CTCACTTCAGATGCGAGTTCAGATAGAGGACTCCGATGTGCAGCGCGCCATTGTCAACCTAGGAGGGGAAACGGTCCCTATCAGCATGACGCTGAGTGAGCCTCACCAGATGACAATCGTAAAATCGACGAAATCCAGGTCTCGCAATGGACGGACGATTAAGCTGGCAGCAAAGAAGGACATGCCCTATCAGAAGGTGCGACTAGAAACGGGACACTTGCCGAGAAAGCAACACAGGATTGAGGAGGTAGTACATGATGGATGGGGAAATGCAGGATGGGGGCGAAATACAGTATAAAGGGGGAGGCGAAATGAGGAAGCTTACCTGTGGCGCGTGCGATCGAGGATGGAAGCTGCTCAAGGTGTTGTCCTGAAGGCGAAGGTTTTATTAGCGCGTCAGTGCCGAAGAATTCAGGGAGTGCATTCCTCAAGCCCAACGCCTATTAGAAAAGAGGAGGCAGAACTTGCCCACGATCGCTGTCGACGCTCAGCAATAACTTCTAGGTTTTCAAATCTTGGGTTAGCCGCGCGTAGAACCGAACACAAGAATGTATGAGACAGGATCCACCGTTCATCAGTCACCCAGCGAACTCTTTGGCGAATCTGCATGATCAATGGCTGGGGGAATGCAATGTAAAGAAGCTTGTACCTTGTGGAAGTGTTCCTCATGGAGAAGCGGTAAGACTGCGAGAGAGCAGCGAACGACGTTAACGAGGAAACTAACAACAACTGCAAGGCGATGGGCACTATGAGAAGTATGCTTTAGCTTACAGGAGAAGATAGAGGACAGATGGAATCAGGAAAAGCGTACAAACCAACTGGAGCGGATGGATGATACTAGGGAAGAGAAGATGGTGATGGCAGGGGGGAAGGGATCGAGAGATAAGGTGGCAGAAAAGGCGTATATAAGTCTGGAGAGAGGCTGACAGTGCTGTACTGCATGAGTGAGATCTAATCACACTTCGGGGCCAGGATAAAAACAACTTTTAAATAGATTTCCTATATCGTAATCAGTATTTATAATTTTGATTCCAATATTGAAGTCGTTTTTATTTAAAAGATCAATAGCGTTTCTACGAAGGACGTCATTTTTATTGCCGATTACCATTGTGGAAGTCAATTTAAGCGGTGTTTAAATGCTGTAATCCCCTCAGGGCCTATTGTTCCCCACCAAACCGTGGTGAGACGCTCCCTGTGGCGGTGACAGCATTTAAACGCTGCTTAAATTGGTTTCCACTATGATAATCTACAATAAAAATGTTGTCCTTTGTAGAAACACTATGCGCGTTTCAAATAAAAACTACTTCAAGATTGGAATCAAGATTATAAATACCGATTACGATATAGGAAATCTATTTAAAAGTCGTTTATCTTGATCCCCCCGAAGTGTCAGGCGGCTGGATCGCCGCGCTCTAATCATGTGATCGCGCCAATCAAATTGACGCCAGGCTCGGGACCTAGATAACTTGATTCCAACCACCACTTACTTGCAGGTTGCGACCGTCCCATTTCCGTGCTCTTCAACTACTTCTCGCCCACTATGCCTGCAATCATGCGCCCAGGCATCGCAGACAAATCCATACCGGCATTGCCGCAAGAACTCTATGCAGCTATCCTCGATTGCGTTCTCGAGTTGGAGAATCAGGAATTCGACTCAAACCACAGATATCTTTCAGCATGCTCTCTTGTATGTCACACCTTTGCACCTTTGTGCCAGGCTCGCATATTTTCCACCATATACCTCGCTCTTGCAGGCGAATCCGCATTATTGGTCGAAATGCTCTCCCACTCTACGCACATCGCACATTATATCCACGAGTTGGTCATCATAGACGATTCACAGGAGAGACTCCGGAACGGACTCTTCTTTATAGAAGAGGACTATATTTCTCTTGTTCTATTGAACGCCACCCGGTTGACGATGTTGTCGATCAAGGCGCAGGCGGATTGGGCATACATCACAGAGAGCTTGCGCACAGCACTGTACAAAACGTTCCAGCTCCCAACCCTGACGAATGTGTCGATAGATGGCCTATATAACTTACCATCGTCATTCTTCAGCTGGTTTAAGGACCTCAAGGCTCTTCACTTAACAAGCATACGACTTTCGCATGAAAATAAAAATCTCGACCAATACTATTCGAGGATTATGACAAGCGAATCCAACAGCAAGATCGAAAAGCTTTTTCTGTGCGACCTCTGTGACCAAGGATCTTCCGTCCTCCAATCGCTCATGCGCCCTCAGTTCACTTTGGATTTTACACATTTAAAGGTCCTCCGTTTCACATCTACTCGCCATGCCATAGATTCGTTGAAGAGAATTCTTAAGCTGTCCTCTGCTACTCTACAGTCTCTTCGTGTTAATGCTGAAATTTTACGTATGCATTCTTATCAAAATTTTCACTGGATTTAAACAGCTGACTATCCACTATCAATGCAGTGAGTTCATCATTGGATTTAACGAATCTTACCTCCTTCCGTGATTTGGATTTCGTTTTCATGATGACGGTGCGTTGGATCGCCGAGCCTGATGCCTTTTCAATTTTGCATTTCCTTCGCCTGCCAACATGCATTGAGTCTTTCAAGATCACCGTTGGACTGCATGACTTCGATGATCTCGAACGCATCGGTTACCAGTCACTTGACGCTAAGCTTACTCAGGATATGCCTCATATACGCACATTCATTATCTCTCTCATGTTTCCATCTGAAAGTACAAAGCCGTCAGACATGGAAATCGAGGACTACCTGAAGAATTCTTTGCCGATTACAGCTAAAAAGGGTCTGCTTACAGTCGAGATTACGACTATCCCCACTGAATATGTAAATTTTCATCAACTCACTGCTCTATGTGCAATCTCTCATACATGTTTATCTGCAGGAGACTCCAGAGTAGAATGGTACTCGTGCTGATAGTACAACGCCACTATCAGCATTGCAATTCACTGACGGTTGTTTCCCACAATGTGCGGCGCGATCCGTGGGCGCTCCGGTGTGCCCATGTACTATGGACATCTGCCCTTGGTTCCTTAATAGATTCGGAATCCACGCGCGGCGGTATGCCCAGAATAACCGCGTTCCATATGTTGTACTGTAGAGATTTAAGACGACTCGGCTGTTCAACATCAGGTGCAAAATAGTGAGTAAATGCTCGAAATCTGGGAATCTGTCGAGGCGGAAATAAAGTTATAGGTACATCCAGCCTTTTTGAGTTCCGAATTTATAATTTACAAGCTTGCAGTAGGCACTGCTCCAGCAGCGGGTTAGGGCTGCATTAACTTTATCCAAGATGCATATCATTCCCGGTACATACTGATTTGTGTGAGGCTACGTCCTACCTGTCTGCGCGTGCGCTCCGTCGTTACCGTTCGCCGTTGTATCCTCGCATTAGAGGCAGCATCGCACCGGGATTTAAATACCCGACATTCGTGCGTATAGTTGTGTAATTTCAAGCGAGATTCAGGAATAGGGGATCTCATCAATGTACATGCCTCTTCATTCCATTCTGGATTGTTTCATCGTAGGTATAGAAACATGCAGGCGCTCTGCGAAAGGCGTATCACCGCTCTATTTCGCCATCCATTGGTGGTCGGTAGGTATAAATATGACCTCAGCATTGCCAGAAGATCCCCAGGCTGGCCCTCTCCCTCTCTCCTTCAGCTTTGCTCTCCCAAATCCCTCATTATAACCATCTTTTCTTTCATATTTCGACCATGCAACTGCACTGTCTCTTCATCGCCCTTCTATTCTCCTGCTTCTCGCTCCTAAGCAGCGGGGCTCCTCTTACCCAGTCCTCCTCCGTGAGCCCCAACCACCATCCATTTTCGTGCGGCACTGACATCCATTCCTAGGGTCTCGTGCGCAGAACCATCGTCCTCCCGGACATCGGCGTCCCGGCCGATTTCACTGCCTTCCTACCTAAGCTAACGCAGCCCGAGCCGAAGCAAGGCGCCAGCGGCGCGGTGTTTGACATCGCGGGCGAGCCCACGCACATCGCGAAGAAGTTCTTCGTGAACTCGGCCAACACGGAGGGCACGGTGAAGCACGAGGGGCAGGTGCTCAAGCTCGTCGGGGAGTTCGTGCGCTGGGGCTTCGTGCTCAAAGACGGGAAGAAGCAGTACATTGTCGTGATGAAGAAGCACGAGGGGAAGGCGCTACAGTCGACGAGCCTGTACAAGAAGGCGGACGCGACGGCGCGCACTGCGCTCGTCGATAAGGTCGCGAAGGCCGCGGCGGAGAAGGTCATTGCGGTGGCGAAGGCACATAAGGTCCTGCATGAGTGAGTTTTCAGCAGCTGCGACGAATGGGTTCGCGACTTTGCTCATGCGGTATGCACTCGGTAGCGACGTGAATACGGGCAACGTGCTCGTCACCGAGAAAGGCGATGTCGCAGTCATCGACTGGGGGCGCATCAAGGAGGTGTCGGAGGCGGAGATCCCAACGCTGGATGCTCTTGTAAGTTTCGTCTGTTTGATTTAAATGTATTAACTCACGCTGGGTGTTTAGACGAAGAAGATTGCGGCTATGCTTGTGATCCCCGGCAATACATCAAGCGCGTCCAAATCAGGTTCTAAGCGGCGTTCTTTGAGGAGACGCATGCAGCGTATTTGATCACGGGACATCGAGGAGTTACGACCTATATAAGATGCGTTGGAAATGATGAAATGTGTACTTGGTTTCAGGGTTACCTATGTATTTTATCGAATTAATGGACAGGTAAACTGAAGACAAAAGTTAACCATCATAAGTAATCCAAATTCAAGTGACAAGGTGGCTGGAATCTCTATGGTATGGCAAATAGCGAGGAGGTTTACCCATGCCAGCCATGCATATTCATCAAGCACCAGCCCAAGAGCTCATCGACATCTTTTGTCAGCCTCATTGAAGAGGAATAGAGGCTTTAGTAGTGTCGGGGGTGCGTACATCGTTCATCCGTTGAGTTTTTCTTGTTTCGCGGGCTGATAGTAGGCACTTTCTGCGGTCCCGTTCTGATCGGAGTGCAAGAATCAACTGTCCCACCAGCATGTCGGTATTGCCTGCCCGTTTTCCACCCCCTCGTATGCGTCGGTGTCCAGGACACGACCTGAAACCGGCCCAAATTGAACTCCTCCATGGACCCCCGCCCACGCTCGAATGATGGCCCTTGTACGTCTCCAAACACGCACGCGCTGGAACTGACCGGTAACGACCCATGGATGTCTTCCATCTTCCATAGATCTCATAGTTTGGGCTGCCACATGCGAGTCTCCTGCTCCATCTGTTTCTTGTGTTTCTAACCCGGAGTTCCACTAGAGACTCAAGGCGTTCTCGCTCCCTGGTGATTTCGTGCTCACAATTCCGCTCGGCCCGTTGTACCCACCACTCCTCCATCCCACGGTTTGCGACGCAGATTGTTGTGGATCCGGGTAGCTGGTGTTGTCTTATGTTCTCGTGAAGTAGTTTCTGGTGTGTTCAAGCCTAGCTTTGGTGCGCATCGTTCTGTGCTCCTTTATTCCTTCCCTTAACGGCTAAGCGATCTCGCTCCCTCAAGTCTCTTCCCGAACGCCACGCATAGTCAAACATCGAGAACCGCTGCCCGTTCATTTTACATCCTCCTGCAGCCCCCAAAGAATGCGAAACCCGTTCCACAGGCAGCCGGCACGCACTGTCAGCAGTGCGAGGTGCAAGCTGTCTCAGTGCTAGTGCGAGGCGTAAGCTGTCACTCACTTGGGATGGTGACTAGTCCGTGTGGAGTCTTGTGCCTGCATGCGCTATGCGAAGTGTAGAGGGTTGTTATCCGTGCGAACGGGAGCGCGCTGTGAACATATCGGGACTTCTGTTCTGGAGGTCGGGTTTAGGAGCTGGCAGAGGGTGTTGCGTAGTGGCTGGTGTATGCCATGCAGTGGGCGGTGGACCCCACGCAGCTGATCGTGGACCTCACGCAGCGAGCGGCGGGCCCCACGCAGCGGGCGGCGGGCGTCGCGAAGAAGAATGATGTCGATGTGTACGGGATGTCAACGCTGCTCGTATACTGATACATGCAGGGCAGGAGGAGTGGTCGTTGTGCAGGGCGCTCTTCCCAGTCGTGCAGGAGGATCGTTCACATCGAGGGACGGACGACATGCAGCGGGCGGCGAGCTATATGCAGCGAGTGACGGGCGTCGTCGAGCATGAAGGGCTAAACGTCAGGCACGGGGAGGCCGATGTTAAACATGAGGTGGACATAGAACATGGAGATGGAGCTCGAGAACGGGAAGAGGCAGATGTCAGGCATGGCAAGGTGGACATAAAGAGATGGACATCGGAGATGGGGAGCCAGACCTCGAGCACAGGGAGGCGGATGTCATTGTAAGAAAATCTGAACAACTGAGAAGATAAGGCTATTTGATCACCACTAAGTTAAAAAATATCAGATTAGCTACGACACGGAACATTTTAAAATAACCTACGTCGCCACTGAACCTCTGTAAAAGATTAATTAACTAAGTCGAGTTTCATATATTTAACGCTGTAGGCAGCTACTCACCCGTTTTAGACCCATTTCGAACGACGGTAACTCCACTAGACTTAAATCTGTAATTTTCCCGCGAATAAAGCCACCGAACGAAGCCAAATCCATATCGATAATGAATTCCCCATCCAACTTGAATATGAGGTTTTTGAGATTTTTGAATAGTTCTCGACCTAATAAGCTCGTGAAGCCTGTCCAATCAAAAGCCGCGATTGCCTTTAACACATCTTCGAACTCATACTCCATGATCTTGAATCCAATTGTTAAAGTAGTTAGAGTCGCCGGCGATGGGATGCTGCGAAGTAAAGACTGTACGAGAGTTTCCATCTGGGCAGTGGATACTTTACCGTGGCTTACGCGTTCAGGAACGTAAAGCTTTATGTACTCGATTTCCACAGAACGGAGGCTGCGACACGATGATAAATTCATGTAAGGATAATCCACGTAAGCACCTGCGAAGAAAATTCTCAGAAACAGGAAGCGATAAATAGTTCACAACATACTCGGGATATCAGGGTTGGGGAGCTTGATTGAAAGGAAAGTCATCGTATGCCCCACTCGATAAATGAAGTGAGAGCAAAATGGCATATCCTCTTCGTCCGTGAACAGAGGAACAAGGTCACTACTGATGAGTAGGCGTGTCTCTATGCGGAAGCTATCCACGACGAGCGAGTCTTGATTCGCCAGAACAGACTCCCAGAAGTGGCGAAAGTGTATGAGTGTCTGAGTATCGATGGCTTTGAAATGACGAGGGGCTCGCTCAGGTAGCGGATATTCATTGGTCGTCCAGAAGAACGCCGATACCTGTGTCATTCCCAGTGTTCGCACAGTGTGCGGAAGATTGGATATAAATTCCATCAGTTCGCTTTTGTTTCCAATGCTAAACCCATTTAAATTCACCTCTACTGTGGGCAAACTGAAAAGGAGCGTCCGGATATGCATTGGGACCCAATTCCATTCAATCACCTCCAAAGAGACCGTACGAGCGTTGCATAACTGGGAGCTTATCCGTTTGATGTCCAAGGCCAAAGTCATGTCCTCCTGATTGGAGCCGAAGATTTGCCGCAAGGTGAGTGACTGAATCGCAGGCCCAACAGAACTCCATGGAGCATCGAGAAGTGAAAGCAAGTTATCAAGAACCTCGGCTTCATCTGTAGGAGCCCCTTGCGAACCATCGGACTCGATGATCATGTTGCAGAACAAATGGTGACGAGACCGAGACAGAAACTGTCTCGAAGCCAGGCTACATTGAGAGAGGGCGTGTTTGTCATCTCGTAAGAAGTCGATAATGCGATCTTGCAGCTCTGCAAATAGCATCCCAGTATTGCCTGTTACTAGTACTTGGAATGGGCGCCTGCAAAGTTGGAGAGCGAGCGACACAACAATATGCACCTAGCACTTCAAGCTTCAAGCTTCAAAATTTAACGTCCAACGAGGGTCTAAAAAATGTGCTGAGTGATGGAGTCAATAATTGCAGAAATTAGGTTGACGATGGACGTTCTTTGGACGATGGCTGTAGGTTAGGGGAGATTTAAAGCTGTTCTTGTATACGCCTGTATTACTAATATATCTTGTTGAAGAGGCTAGACTTTATTAAGGATGACTCGGAGCGCCTGAGGAGCGCCGAGGGCCGAAAGAAATCGCAATCTTTCCGCGCTATCAGCGTACACTGCATGGCGAAAAATTCAATTTAAATATAAATTTTCTTGTAAATTCACCTTTTTTCTTGTACTTGTCGACTCATGCTGCTGCAGTATATGGAATGATCAGGAGGTCTAGAGCGTATGCACTGCGCTCTCCTATCTCCACACTGTAGCGATCATCGCAGCTTCGCAATATCTCATCAATCACATAGTATTATGTTGTATAATTTCGATTCATAATTTGACACTGTTAAACTTTGCATATTATTAGCTACATCTTTCTTTTTGAATAAATGCTAAAGCTTAATGACAATATTCCATCGCTCAGAGATATTTTTCGCAAAACTCAATTGGGCCAACAAGAGGCTCGCATGCTGGACCTTCCAAAATTAACATATACAAATACAAAGGTCTACCACACGAAGTTACACCGTGTGACATCGCGTACTTAAACAGACAGTCGAGTCTCGAACAAGTCTCGAAGGCTCCCAGAGCTTTCAACGCCAACACCAATAGACCTGTCTTAGTCATCGAATCCGCTGCCTTGTTTCGCGCCTTTGTCACACCTTTCATCGAAGATGGACAGCACTCAGTCCTCTGAACTGACAAACCTAAAACACATACTTGCTCTGCACATTCTCCTTCGGAAACGATACGCCGCCATCTTCTAGAGCAATACACCGAGGGATTTTCTCGTTGCCGCTGGCGAAGATGCGGCTCAGAGTATTCTTGCACTAACTATTCTTACCTCTCCTGTGGCTCATACACGTGGTAACTTAATTATCAAAGCTTGATGCGCTTCTCTCTACGATATCGAAGGTCACAATCAACGATGACGCGAGGTACACTGCACCTGTGGTCCTGACAGCCCAGATGCTCGGGATGTTAAGGGAGGTGGCGAAAATGTGACTTTTGAACTTGATCTTCCCCGGTCAGCATTTGTTTGTCATTTTGTGTTGAACGTTTCCAATCTTAGCTTATATCCTCTGATTTATATTTAAGTGATGGTTTGCAATGATGAAAAGCACATGACCATTAACACCGTCAGAGCGATTTAAAACGACATGAATTGTCTGAAAAGGCTCGTGAGATAAAAGGTTTTCATAACGTGTCTCACAACTTTACCGTGAGGTTTCCCGCGGGCTTTCTACCGTCGAGATTCTATGTGCGCGGTTTATCTATCATTGGAGGAACTCCAAAACATAGAATTTCTTGATCTTGATATCCGATTAATCATCCCGATGTAAACATTGGACTAGAGCACCATCCTCGGGTTGTGAAACTTCTCCTAATTTGTGGCGCTCTATGTGTACTGACCTCTTCAGATAGGTTGACCCAGGGTTAACTATTTAGATCCTAAAAGAACAGAGTCTCCACACCAACCCGGACGGCATCTTTCAGCCTTATCAGCGAGCAAGAGCGGTTCTCATTCATCCCATTTACAGTTTGGCTTGGGAAGTTTTCAGGTGGTAGTTTGGTACGTCATCATCGCTGTGACAAGGACTGCCTGTTCATCGATATTGCAGCCAGTCGAAGACGCAGTTGAAGGTGACGATATCTACCAGGTCCGCTTCTGCCCAGAGTTGAACTTGCCCGACGGCGCTGGCCGACCTAGTTTCGCAGGAAACGGCAACAAAGCTCCAACATTGAAGAAGAATTATTTACAACTCCACGCTGCATTTTTGCGAAGTTATGTTTGAGAATGGGCCTGACCAGTTTTTCGAAAAACTCGAGTGGCCAGCAGAGATGCAGGGTCCGTGGAACACCTACCTCGAAATCGAATGTCTGGAGGAAGAACTTGCGAATCGCAACTTCGCACATGAAGACGAGAATAATACGAATAAAGATGAGCCGACAAAAGGCGATAGATCGGATAAATTCAGAGCATTTGGACGCGAAACACAGCACAATCGCCTCAAGGTCCTTGAAGGTGGAGCACATAGGCCAGCTGTCTGCTAACTTTCAGGTCTGGTTATGGAAGACCATGCATGCCCTGGGTATGTTTGAGGAAAATATCAAACCCCGATGACAACTGGGTTCGCAAGTGAAGCAAGACAGACGACAGGCTATTTTTCTATGGCCTCGATGTGAAAGAAAGGATACATTGTATAGATCTCGACTTGTAAGAACTTTTCTCGCTTGTTCTAGGGACCTGTACTCTGTAATTGATAATGGAACTGGCATGGCTTGTGTACGACTACAGCACGAAATCCTGTAAACTGTACCGTCCATGTATGCCTTCACTTTCTATCACTTTTGATACAATGGATGAGGAAATATAAATCTAGACACAGACCGAACCAAACTGGAACTCAATGCCTTGTAGAGTCATGAAGTCGCATCTTGCTGCCATCTTTTATCTCGTTGAGTTGTTTCACTTCTTTTTCGTACTTATTAAACTTTCACGATGACTTCAAGCACCTCTGAACCCCAACCGAAAGAGGCCTCTTGGCTCCCTGCATTCTCCGGCGAAAAGGCTACGATTCCATGTTCAAAAGCAACACACCGAGAGATTCCTTCGTTGCCAATGCTGAAACTGCGATTCAATTTACCATTCTTGGGTCCACTGTCTCTGCTCCTGTGGCTCATACCTGGGGCAGCATTATTATCAAACTGCATGCACTGCTCTTTACGATGCTAAATGCTGCAGTTGATGATAGCAGGAAGAGGTACACGGCGTCTGTAATCCTGGCCGCGCAGAGGCTGGGAGTGCTGAGGGAGGTAGCGAAGATATGGCTTTTGCACCTGATTTACCCCAGCACAGCTTGTTTCCGCTTCTGCCTCTTTCCAGTATCTGCTTACCTGTCTTTTGTTGAATTTTCAGTCAAGATGGGCAACAAATGTCGATAAACGGGTATGCAAGGATGCATACGGAGCAAATGACTGACAACAGGAACTTGAGATTTCTCGTAAGATATCAGTTCTTTACATGTGCTGCATTACTTTAATTTGTTCCACAGATTTCCTTCCGCTAAAACTTCCAATCTGCCATCTTTCCTTCACTCCTGGTACCCCCCCTACCTACATATATCTCTGTTTCGTGTGGGGTTAATCATCCCTGACATGCAGACGCAGCTGCGCGACAATGTTGTTGGCATTGTGAAGCCTTACAGCCCATTTGCGCCCCTTTGTCGCATACTGACCTGTTGAGATAGGTGAATCCCCAATTAGCCACCTAGATCCTAAATGAATGGGAACTTAACAGCAACTTTAAGACACTTTCAATCTGAAAATGCAACACTTGTGAATGCTACGTACCTTTATTGCTCGACAAATGATAGGATGATATTTCTGGTAGCAGTTACTGCAGTGACAATATTTTTATGCTCATTGATGCTACAGCCAGTCAAGGACGCTGTCGGAAGTGATGTCTACCAAATCTATTTTTACCTACCGGTTGAAATGCCCGATAGCACTGGCTGACTCCGTTTTGCCCCTAGAACAGTTCGCGGCATCGATAATCCCATTCCGGCCCCGAAGGAGAGTTATCTGCCGCTGCATGCTACGCTCTGCGAAGACGTGGAGCTGACCACTTCTTCGAGCATATAGGATTGCCCGAGGAGCTGAAGACCCTGTGGAACGCTTACTCCGAAATCAAGCGCTTGGAGGAGAAGCTTGGAGGCGCTGATTGCGGCAATAAAGAATGGGACAAGGACAAGATAAATGAAGATGAGTCGAAGGAAAGGACAGGTACTGAGGTGAATTTAGAACCTCGACACGAAGCGCAAGACAATCTTCTCCGAGCCCTCGAAGGTGGAACCTGCACATATGGAACGAACGAACGACTGTCGTCTAAATTTTTAGGTTTGACCGTAGGAGAATAACCCCGCTCTCAGTAAGTATGGGTAGCATTTTCGATGGCGAGCGTGTTTGTTAACGAACGACTACGCATTTTTCTACACCTTGTTGTAGAACAGATCGATCTCCCGTGCTTGAGTTGACTCGGCGACTTTTTTTGGGGATTAGCGCCCTCCAATTGATGGTGATGATCTAGTAGCAAGGGAACGTACTAACACAATAAATCTTGTAAAGTGTACCATTCATTTCTTCATTTTCTATCTCCCGTTACAGTACATCTTGTACTCCGTAACACGATATAAATATACAGACCTAACCGGCGGTGGATGTAAGTAGGCGTAGATCCACGAAGACAGAAAGTGGCACGCAGGGTCAAATGTCGTCCGAGAATAACTTGCCCGAGATCCGATGGTTCGTGCAAAAACGGCAAAAACCTTAGGGCGGACAACATTCAATAACGCGCTGGGGGCGATGATGGAGACAATTAAAACGAGCGCTCAGCAACGAGGTGGGCGGTTGTTGTGTGATGGCACTGCCAGTGCTGTTACGAGCAGCGGAGGAGTGAATGCAAGTGACTAGCGAGACGTGGCACAGAGTCAGCATGTGTCAGCGGTGGGAGCGTCGGAGAAGAGTGGACGAGGGACGAGATGAGGCATCCGGGCTGACGCGGCGTTGCTTAGCAAGCGAGCGGAGACCAATTGGAGGGGCGGGTGGCCAACGGGATCAGGTTCCGAGTGTGTGCCGGGGATGCCGGGATGATGGATGGGTCGTATCGTCCGCTCACCACAGGCCCGTCAGACCATTTCCAGTATTCTCGCATTTTCCTCCGTGTCTGCCCTGAGTAAGCGTGGTCGCCCCATGGCGCGATTCAGTCCAACGAGGTGATTACTCTTGTTCTCTGTCCACCTCCTCCCCGTCGTCCTCCCCGTTCCCCCCCTCCTCTCCGTGCACGTTACTCATGACGAGACGATACAACAGGTCCGCCTCCCTCGCCATCACCATCTTCGGGTCCGTCACCAACTTCGCCCTCTGCATCCAGGTCCTTGCGGCATGGCGCTCCCTCAAGCTCGAGCCGGAGAGCGAGTGGGAAGGTTCGGGCGATAACTGGCGGCTCGACGGCGTCAAGATCTTCTGGGCCCTCCTCTCCGCCTATTTCGCCTCTGCTACTGCAGTCTGCGTTGTTGGTTTTGTAGGGATAGTCAAGGTGCGTTCCCCGTCGTCTTCCCCCTTCCTATTCAATGTACTCATTCCACCTCCACTCCCCTCATAACCACCAGAACAAGCCATCCCTCGTCCGCTTCTACCGCGACTATTCCATCGCCGATTTTTCCTTTTGCGCCTTCGCCACCCTCCTCGGCACGTACGGTGCCTTCCGCACCTCCGCCCGCGCGGGTGTCTGTGAGGAGTTCTCCCACCATCCCGAGCTCATGCGCGACATGCTCGAGATGGGGCTCAACCTCGAGAACTGCGAGCGCTGGCTCGAGCGCGCTGTGTTTGCCGTGCTCTCAGTCATGTTCATTATTATCCTCGTCCGCGTGAGCATCTTTTCCTTCCCTTTCTTTGTTTCCCCCTTGTCTTTTTTCCTTTCGCCTCTTCCTCAGTGATTTCATGCACTGTCGTCCCATCCTGTGTTCCATGCCAGTGTTGTCCACCGCGATTCATCGATTTGGCATTGTATTCATCCTTATTCTCGAACCATCATATTCGCATCACAAGATAACATGTGCACCCATTTCATCAATTTGGGGACTTATGGACCCCACTGTCATTCTGGCTTACTGTACCCATCCCGCCTTATCCGAATTAAAATTAATTCATCCATGCTAATCCCTTCCCCGTTCTCGTTTCCTTTCAGGTGCATTTCCTGCTCGCAGTGTCCAACTACTACACATACCTCACTCGGCACCAGCGCCTCCCTCTCCCCACGCACCACCGTGACTCCTCAACATCGTCTTCCCCCTCGGCCTCTGCAGCTGCATCCACAAGCAACGCCATGCAGCGCATCTACCTCCTCCCGCGCCCGTCGCCCTCTTCCTCCATGGACGACGTCGAGATGGTTTATACCCCTGTGCCGCTCAGCTCCCTCCCCAAAGAACTGCAGGCCTCCGCGCGCTCTGCGTGGATCTCCCCACCTTCCGCGTGGGTCTCGCCCCCGGAGGAGGAGAGCGATGTATCGTCCGCCTCCTCGGCAGCGTCGGTGGATGCGCCCCCGCTAACTCCATCCGGGCGGCATCATCGGCACCATCACCATCACCACCGCCGGTCGTCACGCTCGTCGAGCAGCGACAACCAGACGGGCCGGATACGCCTCCCGATCACGCCAGACGAGGGATTGCTCCCACCTGTGTATACGAAGGATGCGCTGGGAGGCAAAGCCTGATGCCCTCCCCAGCTTCTCTTCTCTACTTCTCCACTCCTCTCCTTTCTTTTTATTTATTAGTTCGGGAAAATCCACCCCTTACGCCTTCCCTTCTCAGTTATATCTTTTATTCCGGTTTTTTATGTGTCTTGTACTTACATGTGTCATACCGTTAGCCCCTCCCTGCTCTCCATGTGTGCAACTGCTACCTACCTACCTATCCCTTCCCCTGCTCTACCCTGGCGCTCCCTGCCTTGGCTCTCGCTGTGGTTTTCAGCCCTTCCGTTCCCTCCTTCCTTCTGCCCGTACCTCCTACCCCCTGTTGCCCGCATTATCCGATCGCCCTCCTACCTACCCCAACATATTCATTACCCATCGTGTATCAGTGGCTCATCAATCATCTGCAATACGATTATATTTTTTTTTACCAAAAACCTGGCTATGCATGCCTGCTCAAGAAAATCAACCTTCAACTCCCTCCCATCACTTATATCGGACATGAGGCTGAGGCAATTCCGCTGTTATTTTATTCAACTTCTTTATGGTCGTAATTGAGTACAATTCGGGAACGACTACTACTACAGAAGGGTCATGATATAAGTACACAAGTAAGCACTCGAGCGCCTAAAGAATCTAACTTCCGAACTCGAGGCATGGCAGATCATAAGAATAAGCAAGGTAGATCAGGGGAGCAGACAGTGTTCTTTTTCTCTCTCCCAGGCGGATGATAAGATACGATAGAAGAAAGCAGTATCCAGATAGGAAGACCCCCAGGGCGGAAGACGTATAAGTAGATAGGAGGGGACGTTATAAAAGGCAGAACTTTCAACTTGCAGATCGCGGCGCGAACTCACAGCACACGTACTAAGGCTTAGGAGGTCCTTTCCTCTCCACCACAAGCTCGTGGGGAGCCTTTCCCGCCGAACAGGCGTAGGCCCGCCATATTGCGCACTAATGAGTTGATCGCGCGGCCTCCAGGGCCCTTCTGCTTTGATTTCTGCTTCTGCTGTGGTACAGGCATCCGTGGCACCGGGGGCGGAGGTGGGGCTAGACCGAAAGACGACGTCGTGCGGCTCCTGCTCCTGCTCCTGCTCCTGCTGCTGCTCTTCTTTCGCCTCGAACGCAAATTCGATGAGTCCCTGCGCGTCCTCCGCCTCCTCACCCCACGCCCCCCTTCCTCCTCCCCATCCCTATCCTCGTTAGGTCCGCTCGCCACTAGCTCTGCCACCGCCTCCAACTTCCGCACGAAATATTCCAGCCCCCCATCGCCCCCCTCCACCAGCCCACGCTTCGACCTCGGCTCTGGGCCAATGGGGAACGGGAGGAAGTGCATCGGGCTGCGGTACGGCGGCTGGAGCTCCTCGTGACTAAGGCTGGTGCGCGCGGTGGTGGCGCTTGGAGGAGGGGGACGCACGGCGCTGAAGGAAGTGTGGGTGGGACCCCACATGTGAGCGGAGCTGCGCGGGTACAGAGAGGGCGTGTCTGGGCTCGTGTTTTCGGTGGGCCGCGCGGAGGAGGCTTGCGCGGGGGGAGTCGAATACGCTGGGGCACTGCACGGCGCGTGGCGTTGCGCTGTTGCTGGGGCGGCGGCGGCGTAAGTGTGGGGGCCCGACCTGGAGTCTGGTGCGCAAGTGTGAAGAGCGGCTCCTGCTGTAGGGGCATGCGTGCTTCGTTGGTGCTGTCTGATATGGTTACATTTCCGCATCTGCGTGGGGGAGTAGGTTAGGTTACGTTAGGGGCGTGTTGGCTTGGAAAGCGGGAGTGGCTGTTGACTTACTGGTACATGCATATTGATGATAGGGGGAATACAATGCCGATTCAAAATTCTGTTACGTTGAGTCTGTTACGGGCCACTCGGGAGAGGCTACTAGTGCTTGGAACAGTCAGACGCGTTCGTCGTACTCATAAGGCGTACAAGACAAAAGAATTTTAGGGTGTGTCTAAACCATATCTCGGGAGGGATGTCTTGCCTAGTTAACGAGACATTTACTGGGGCTGCTCCGAACTTCTGAGACATCGCGAAGCCTGGGCTTGCAGTGGAATATCAAAGCTAGCAAGTTAGGATACGTAGGAGCCAGATAGATACAAGCAGCAATATGTCCACTCACTGGTATGAGATCTTCTCGAGAGCTATATAACTCTACGAGTAAATGAAATCACCCCGTGCGTTACCGAGTCGACTGTTGCCAACCATGCCCGAAAGAAACGGTCTTTGTCGATCGATATCGCATGCAAAGTATGGCAGCTGGTGGCTGTGAGACTCGAGCGATCGTGTACAGCTAAGAATAGGGTACGGAAGTAAATGAGCCCATAGCCATATCGGGAGTCGGGGAGGATTGCGGTGTGAAGGATCGTGTCAAGGAAGGTTGCGTTCTCCTTGCCCGAGGCCTTCAAAATGCACGGATGGGGTTGAGGTCGGGAGCAAAACTGGCAGTTAAAGATCATCGACGAAGATAGAATTCATCTCGAGTAAGTCGAAGACCAAATGCTGCGAGGGTTAGGCTAGCAAGTGTTCCTTTCGCTTGGGGAAGGATTTTATTGGGTAAAAACCCTTTTGGGAAAAAAAATCACCTGAAGAAGTAATACTTCAAAGCCTCACTCTAGAGGACTTTATTCACCGTTTATTTGCCTTGCAAAATTGACTCCCACTCAGATAAAATAATCAAAAATTAATAGTTACTTACATTATTCGTATCGCTATATTGAAATCAAAGGAATGCGAATGGGTAAGTTTAAAAATTGCATGCCAGTCTTCTTGTAAGCTCTTTGGAACTTCAAGTTCAAGGTGCTTGAGGAATAGAACCACAGTCACTGTAAAACTAATGTGGCAGTGATGACGAATCAGCGCAAACGTCGCGAGTTCCAAATATGTATGTATTACGTGATATAGCCTTGTCTCAGCGTCCAATTAACGTCTGTACAAAACTTTCACTGATCGTCTACTTCGATTCATTCGTCGACTCATCGTCCTGGACGAGAATCACTGCTGCTCGAACTGAAAATATATACTCTAAAATCTAATATGTCCAATAAGCAACATAGAACCATGTTTTTGTCCTGGAAAAAATCCGTTTGGACTTTTCAAACCTCTTGCCTATTCCTCCGAGGTATTTTTTCGACTTTCCCACCCGTGGTTCAATATTATTCGTGCTGCTGTTATCTGTGGTCTCTCTTATGAACCGATCATGCCAGTACATTTCTTGAGGATCGTCCAATTACGGATACCTGGTAGGGGGATATCTTGGTGCAGTCCGCGTTAGAAGGTGAAGGTTGACATTCCGAGCAGCTCGCAGTAGAGCTGGAGGCTAGACTTTGACTAGTGGAGCAAGACGGAGGGTTGGATAAGAGATGGGGTATTTCTCCATGTAGGAATCATAAATTTTCTTTGAGTTGGATTCAAAAGTTGCCCTTCGGGCTGTACTATACGGTGGGTCGAGACTCTCGTCAGAGGTCCAGCCTTCCGCCAATCTCAGCGTGTAGAAGCAGGATCCATGTGGTGTATGCAGCAATGGTACTGACTACGGTGACTGGTCCGATTGTTAGAAATAGAAACAGCCATATGAAGGGCGGGTGGCTCACGGAAATCAATATTTTCCTCCAAGATAGTTTCGTATGTAACAATATAAATATCTATGGCAGTCAAGGAAGCCAATGATGGGTAGATGGTGTTCAGGATGGGACAGCAGAGGATCATCCATAAAGCAGCTGCGGATGACCCTTTAACCGCCGACGAAGTGATTCAGATATCATGTATAAGAGGATCGCCGACTGAATTTTCTGAGACAAGAACTTGTAAAGCGACACTGCAACCGGGGAATTAGGATGTCCAAGAGAAGAGCAGAAATGCAGCAATGCGTTGTATAATTACGGTCACTGAGAGACCCATGGCCTGGAGTCCTGAATCAGGCCATCCAGGGGTCTTGGTAAGTTTCAAGAAAGACAAAATCTTCGTCCTCAAATGCTCTTCTTTACACGATGGGTCTCAACAAGGCACAGCGAGTCCTTCCTCCTGAAAGGTAGAATACACAATACTATATGGAGGTTAACCTGGGAAAGAGAAATATGAGCGCGTAGATAAAGAATACACATGCCTTGTGAGTGATTCTAGAAAAGAGAGGATCTAATGGTTCTGATCCAGGCATTGAATGGCATCCAAGCAAAGAACACCACTATATGCTGACCACGTATGATGGCAATCCTCCGTAAACTCCCTCGACGTGAGAGAACGTCTCCACACTCGGGTTTTGACGAAGTTGGTCTGGAGATGAGTGAAGATTGTGCGGAGAGTTGAGATAAGAAATATGATTGCTAGACAGAAAGGTACTTCCTATAGATCGGACACCGCCAAGCTGAGAGGACTGACTTGCCAAAGGCGGGAGATAGAGGAAAGGAGAAGGCACGAAAATAAAATATTGGCCGGCCAGGGGAGCGGAGACATGTCGATTCCAAGGGTAGTCACGTTTGTAGGAACCACGAGGAGACTTAGCCTTCGTTCTGGCGCTGCGATATAAGCGTGTCAATGTGGCTTTATCATAACCCGAACCAGCTGATTCAGGCGCAATTAAGGATCTGTTAACGACGTTTCAATGTCTCGAGAAAAGGGTTGTTGATTTCTGAGAAACAGGCAGCACGCCAAAGGCCAATGAAGAGCAGCACGCCAGCATCCAATAAAAAGAGGGAACGCCAACGTCTAATCGACGCCCAGCGAATAACGATGGAGGACCTAGACATGGACGTGGAGCATGTGAGAGGTCCCCTTCGCCCACCTGCTGCGTTTGAGCTTTTCTAAAATCGATGTGGAGTGGCAGCGAATCAACTCCTTACAACTGAGATATTTCCGTACCATTTCCAAAAATGATATCGTCCCGTGAGTTCCAACCGTCTACCGGAAATTCGGTCGCAGGCACAGCTATTGGTATGTACATTATTCGCCCGCGGTGCCCTGCAATTGGTCTGCGGGGGGAATGAAGGCGAATCGGCAAGTTAAGTTCACGAAGTCGGGACTCTGGACAAAGAAGAATTCCATTCAGATTACCAAACCCAGTGGAGATTAAGGAAATAGGAAGTTCTAGATTCGGTGAGTTTGTTCTGAGGATTCAGCCGCGCATTAGAGTAAGCTAAGTGCAGAATTTGTCCGGAAGCAGAAGAGATGGGCAAACTTATTAGTAGAAACGTCGAGGAACACCAATACCATCGACCTTCGGAGCTTCCTTAAACTAAAAGAAGTGATACGGATACGCAACCAATCGCGATCTAGCCCTGGATAAAGAGTCTAGATTGGTGGAGCACTGTCACCGAGGTGAGATGGAGTGGGGCTTGTAAATACCGTTGAGGCTGTTGTCATCCTTCTCCTCCGGACATGTGCCGGACCGCACAAGATCATCGCAAGCTGTTAATAGGGAATAGGCTGAGGCCAGACCAAGACAATTGGCCAGACTCTTTTGATCACCTGTGAAACATTGGGCGCTCCAAGGACTACAACAGCGTTGTATGTTTAACTGATGTTAATTTGTACGTACTGTTTCCACACTTCCCTAAGGGATACTTGGATTTTGTTCGTGGTATTACTGGCGGACGAAGCTGACAGGGCCGCTGCGAGGGTTGTACGCCCCTTTTCTTAGCGCGTCTTGATTTTAATCACTGTAGTTGGCACATTGCTGTTTGCAGGCGTCAACGCCTGGTTCAATCGATGTGCATGCACCTGGAAACTGCCTGTTCCTATCATGTATCCATCGTCTAGCGGCCATAACGGACGTCAAACATGCGGACTGCATGTGTAGATATCAACATGGATTCGAAGTCACCTGGATTAGTGAAGGTGTAAGCAGTAGACGATCTATAAATTGCAGCAAATAAGCAAAAGGTTCCAGCAACCAATAGATTCGCTGCGTTGTTTTGTAGTCTCGGAACCGCACTCTTCCTCACCTGGAATGCACGACCGGGTCAGGTGGTGACTCTGCAGAAGGAATAATTGTCGGCAGGCTTCTAAGCTCGTCCCTTTCGAACTTCGATATAGGGCACAGGAACGCGCACATGCCCTTCTCCACATGTAGATGAGCTGGTACATGTAGCCCCTGGCATATTGGCAGCTGCACGAACAAGACTTTTCAAATTCCGTCGGAATCAGGAGAGTTCAGTGGCTTCCATGTTTCCAAGGGCCAGAACGTGGTCAGAACCATGGGTTTATAGCTGGAAGGAGTTGAATGTTCACGGTTCATATAGAACTGCGAGAAATTTACGTTAAATTTATATCGCAAGTCTTTCAAAGGAACTGCCAAATAATGGGGAGCCAATGGGAACGATACTTCGGCGGGGGGCCTGGGTGGGTGGAGGCCGGACGCACTTTGTATATGTGAGTGCTATATGGATGCAAACAGCTAGCGCACAGTAGAGTCTAGTAGAATACTGTAGACGCGAGATTTGATCCAGGTCGCGACTATGCGATCTCTACACCAGAAGGCGTATTGGCGCGATGAAACGGACGCGCTGACAGTTTTCAAGTTGCGATCGGGATCGGAAGTCGCAGTCGTCGCTTGCACACTTCTTGGGCTTGTGTACAGCGATCGTGATGGGCAAAGGGCGGAACAAAACATAGATTATTCCAGGCAATTCAGGAATTAAAGCCTGGGTCCCGGCGAGCTGCAGCAAGGAGTCAGTCGTGTGCATGATCTATGGAGTCCGCCGTCGCAATGCATGGTAGTACGGACTTGGTGCGTGGGTGAGTCAGAGCGGCCGGGCTATATATTATTCTGCGCATCTTTCTGGGCTCGTCGCACGATGTGGTTGGACAGAGGAATGAGATGGATGAAACGAGGGGGAGATTGAGGTATAATGGGAGGAGATAACGTAGTTAGATGTCCGCTGTCCAGATGAGCCTCGTCCAAATCCACACCCGATCAAAATTTGAAGATTTATAAACAGTAGATATACTTCTGTACCGGTCTACCTTCCCTCGCTCTCCTGAGTTCAGCGCCTCCCCACACGCCCGGTCAGTGGTGCCTGTCTGCTCAGTTTAGCTATTTTTATTAAATAACTCGACTACTACAGCTCAATCTCCTCCTTTTGTCCGCATCTCAAAAAAACTTTGTATAGGCACGCAACCTCCGTCATACCTATGGCCCGCACGCACGAACGATCGGATTCACCAGACTCTACAGATTCGACATCTTTGATAAAAAAGCTCAAGACTTCTCATGTATCGCTCAACTCACATCCCGTCTCGTCCGACGCCATCCGTGCAGAGTTAAGCCAAGCCAGCGATCCAACATCTCGCTTTGCCGATGAGCTCTTCGACCACAACGCTATTTCACGCCTGCACAACAGTTATCTCTCCAGCGAACCGTACAAGTACGCAGTAGTGGAGAAGCTCTTCCAAGATGACTTACTTCAGAAAGTAAAGGACGAGTGCATGAGCGAGCTCAACTTCACTGAAAAGGAAACAGACATATACAAGGTAGCCTGTTCGTTAGATCCGCCGTTCCATTCAAGCTAAGAAATTGCTCAGGTCAACCAGACGGGCGATCTTGCATCGTTGGACTACCTCTCAGATTCTGAAGTCTCCCGCCTATCAAGTCTTCTGCAACTCCGCGACGCCCTCTATTCGTCCAAGTTCCGTCAGTACCTCCAGGCTGTGACTGGATGTGGGCCTCTGTCTGGGAAGAAACAGGACATGTCCGTAAATTCCTACACCCGTGGATGTCACCTTCTCAACCATGACGACGTGATCGGCTCACGTCGCGTGTCCTATATTCTCTATATGCCTCTCCCACACTATCAACTATGGCAGAAGGACTGGGGAGGCGCCCTGGAGCTATATCCCGTTAAGGTTGGAGAAGATGGGCATCCAGAGCCTGAGTCTGTGCCGATGAGGAGTATTCCTCCGAGCTGGAACCAGTTTATATTTTTTGAGGTCCAGCCAGGGAAGAGCTTTCATTCGGTGGAAGAAGTTCTTGTCGGTGGTGAGGGCGAGGACGGGCGAGCGAGGTTGAGTATCAGTGGATGGTTTCACGCGGCGCAGGAAGGAGAGGAAGGGTACGTGCCAGAGCCACCTATAGAATCTAAAAGCTCTAGGGAGCAACTTGTGCGTAATCCTTTATCTAATGCATGCGCATTGCTCACACTTATCCTAG
Source organism: Nidula niveotomentosa (assembly GCA_036937135.1). Taxonomy (NCBI): domain Eukaryota; kingdom Fungi; phylum Basidiomycota; class Agaricomycetes; order Agaricales; family Nidulariaceae; genus Nidula; species Nidula niveotomentosa. Next base: position 257,001 of record JASFDE010000006.1, read on the forward strand.
GCATCCACATCGACTGTATTCAAAGACTACCCATCCGAGGACTTCGTCCCGGACGTCTCTCTCTCCGAGGAGCACATCTCTTTCCTCTCCGAATTCCTCAACCCCGTCTACCTCCAAACTCGCACAATGCAAGCCCTCGCCAACCGCTTTGCCGAAGAATCCTCCCTCGAGCTGCATTCCTTCCTCTCCGGCCCCCTCGCCGACGCTCTGGAACCGCGCCTGCGCGACCTCGACACCAAAGATGGGCTAGGCGAGGACCGTACGCGCCCCATCCCGCCACACTCCTCCGGCACCGGCGGCGCGTGGACGATCAAGGGGCCTCCGCACAAGTGGCGCTACTGCGTGCTCAAGCCACACGAGGAGGGCGCGCCCGCGGAGGCCGTCATCCCGCGCGCAAACGCCCCTTCGGATCAGATCATGCGCAGTTTGCAGGATGAGCTGTTCCCGAGCGCAGCGTTCCGCGCGTGGATCGCGATTGTGTCGCGGCTGATGCCGATGCGTTATGCGTCGGAGGTGAGGCGGTTCAGGCCTGGTTTGGATTATACGTTGGCGACCAGTGAGGAGAAGGAAGCGAGGTTGGATGTGGTGCTTGGTTTGACGCCTACGGCGAGGGAAGAGGATAGGGAGACAGTCAGTGGTGGCAGAGGGTTTTATCGGAGTGCACCTGAGATTAGAGGGTGGCAAGCGGCAGAGTGGGGTGGCTGGGAGGTAACATTCTCTCTTCCCTCTTCTTCATTATCGGTTTCTTATCGGCGAATTACCTTTTTAGTGCTACATGGCGCCCCACAACGAAGAAGACGATCCCGCTGTATACCGGTCTAGCACACACAAAAAAGTTAAAGCTACCAACGGCGTCACTGGCAACGCAAGTAGCTCCGGCTCCAAAGCAGAGGAGCACACGTCACCGAACGGAAAGTCAGACACCTCCAAGTCTCCAAAGGGCTCACCTGCGTCAATGGAGGAAGATGGCGTCGAGGAGGATGAAGAGGAAGATAGCACTCTGTTGACTGTTCAGCCTGGCTTCAACCGTCTTCTGCTCGTCCTCCGGGATGAACGCGTGATGCGATTCGTCAAGTACATCTCAGCAGCTGCGGAGGGGTCACGCTGGGACGTATGTGGGGAGTACGAAGTCGGGATGGTCCAGGAGGATGAGGAAGATTCGTGATCTGCGATATGGATAGATAGTCGCATTTACATGCGTTGCTTGGATGATTGAGGGGTGTTTCTTTTTCTTCTATTTGGGAGGTTTTTGCGCGCTGATTTTCCTAATTATCACATACACGCTTTTCGACTTGCATTACTTACGCTTTTCATTAGCGCACTTTCCAACGACCTGAGTCTCCGAAGAGAGTCGTGTATCAGAGTATCCATGGTCACGACAACGCACAGAATATGATATCAGTACAACACGGCAGTAATTCGATCTTGTAAAGTACATAATTGATATTCTAAATGATGATAAAAAGTTAGCGACACGAATGGTCGTTTGCAGATTTGCGAGCTAAAGATGGTCGAATCAATACGTTCATAGAATACAGCTCATGAAAAGCACACTCATAACGTTTTGTCTTCCCGGCCCTTTCCCGTCATGTTCAGGTATTAGACCAAGGACAATAAAAGGCTCATGCAACATCAGCAATATTGGTTCAGATGCAATGATGACGATGGGCCTTGTTGCAATGTATCATTTGAGTACGAGGCATTTTGGCTGATGAAGTGATTTGCTCTCCACTCTTCAATTGGATTGCGCGAATGCTGCCTCATAAAGCTCTCATGAGGTGTGGAAGTCAAGTTGATATAGGATGTCCAGTCTTAATAACCAACGACTGTATTCAATGTTATAACTGTGAGCTGAATCACTTAGTGCGCGCAAATAGAGTAAGATAAAGGTTCCGTAAAATGCCTCTGGTCAATAACTACGTACATAGATAAAGGCAACGAGCACATCAGAAGGTAATCTTCTGTCCCTGACTGGGCAAAATGGCCGCTGATTCGCGTTTCGCAAGAGCGAGGGCAGCACCAGGTTTTGGTCTTACCCTAGGTCCCTTGTGCCGTACTGCGTCTTTACCGCCATTTGTCGTGCGGTCCGCACCTGAACCCCGTTTCGGCTTTGGTGAACCATCGCCTTGATCATCTGCAACGTCCGCAACATCCATTTCCGCATGCGCTTCATCGGCTCTTGCTTTGTACGGAGGCGCATCTCGAGGCTGCCGAGGCTCAGAACGCTTGAATTTTTGACCGCCTGAAAATGGCCTATGTCCAGCCCCGACTTCTATAGGCCTGCTGTTTTTGGGTGCACCACGACGCACGGCCTCCGCGCCTGCATACTCCACGACAAGATTTCTGCCGTTCAAGTGATGGTTTTTGGGGTTTATAAGCGCAGACGTCGCATGCTCGGTGGTCATGAAATCAACGAAGGCAAAACTGCAGGAAATTACTGGTTAGCTGACGTCAAAATTACAACTGAGAAAGGGAACACACCCTTTGCATAAGCCACTGTCCTCGAATGTCCCCATACGAACCTTTCGTATCCACACCTCCTTCTGCTTCTTTTCCTCCTCTTCGTCACTCCCTTCTTCTTTGCCTTTGCCTTTCTTTTTAGGCGCATCACGATGCATCTCAAATAATTGACGAATCGCGTCCTCCGTAGTCTCGAAGCCTAGATTTCCGATGAACAGAGTAGGAGCAGGGGGTTGCTTCTGAGCCCTTAAAATCTTCTGCGCTGTCTTAGAATGCATTTTATGTGTCGCATCTCCTGTAGCATCGCCACCGGGAAGTGCAGGTCTCCCTGCGAAATCATCCCCTGAAGACACGAAGATAATATAAGAGAAGAAACAAACGTCTTGGGAAATTATACTCACCATCTTTAATCAGCAACTTACGTCCTAATAAAGGTTGTTCTGAGCGAGAAATAGCAGAAGCTTTAGCTTCAGGAGTAGCAAAGTCCACATATGCGAATCTGAAATTAAAAAAGGTTACACGGGAGAAACCAACGAAGTTGTGAAAGAACGAACCCACGATTCTCCGGCTTCATACCGGGACCATTAGGAGCCTTCGTCGGCATATGTATCCGAGTAATCTCTCCAACACCATCGAAAAATGTTTTAAGATTATCTTGCGTGGTCTTAAAGGACATGTTGCCGACCCAGACTGAGTTCTGTCGTTTTGCTGGACCAGAAGATGCCGGAGCAGCAGTGCCATCCTTCAGTTTCCGCTTTTTAGATGCTGATTCATCTTTAGTTTCCTTCTTAGCTTGTTGTTCCTTTTTCTTCTGTCGTCTCCGTTCAGCATGAGAAAGAGCAGGCTCCTCAACAGCGGGAGTCTCGTCGGCTACGTCTGAATCTGAGTCTTCACTGTCCGACGCGACTGTAGCTTCGACTACCCGTTTTCGCTTTAATTGCGGAGGAGAAGAAGGTTCCGGGCTCCCGCTGGTTGATGATGCTGAAGATGAACTCATGTCCGAGAATAAGGACGGCAAGAAACGAGTGTGCTGCAACGGAAGAAAAAAGCAATTCCAATAAGTGTCCCTTGAACACGTGACAATGAGTCGCGTTCAGAGCCCGTCGGCGTCCCGCGTCGCGTGCTCTCGCTCACTACGTATACTTAACTTCGTCAAGTAATAGAGAGCTTGCGGTGCAACACACGGTGTGATAATTAAGTTGCGGTGTCCCACTACAATAAACGCCCCAAAAAATATTTCGTAAATGTGTGTGAGGTTGCCAGCGATGAAATACCTTATATTTCGCTCAAAACTCTAGATAATTGGATGGAAAAGGATGTACAATATTCTGTATGTCTTTCACTATTGGTGAGAGCTTTTGCTGAAGTTTCACTTTGAACTGATTCATTTAGGCGTCTTTTGCAACTCTCACACTGCGATCACCGCAACGGTCATATCATAAGATGTGTTGCACTGCAAACACTCTAATATATAATGTAAAGATGCTGGAGCTAAGATAGCACCGAGGGCAGTATAATGCATTACAGTTATCACGATTCATTGAAGAATAGTGAGAAGCATATCATAAGTATAGGTATCAAAATTAATATGGAAATACATAGCGAAAATCAAAGTCTGTGCCGCTAATCAGTTCCCTGGTCAGCTCTGCTTTGCGACAACCCTCCTCTGCTCGGCATCAAACAGCACAGACTTGGGACCCCGTTTTGCCATAGTCCATAAAAAGACTAGAATAATGATAGTAAATTGTAGCCATAACCACAGCTCCAGCAAGATAGCACCAATGCCATGCTTCTCGCTCTTGGGCGTAGAATTATTGTTGTGTAGCTGTACTGCCTTAACATTCTTGGGACTTTCCGTCGGCGATGAGATATGTAGCTGTTCTGTGGGCTTGTCAAGTGCAGTGGCTCCTGTGAAGTTCTCCACCATGTTGTTGATAGCATTCGCCAGATGATCCGGAATCAACGCATGCAGAGAAGCATCTTCAGCAGGACCAGTGGCATCTCCAGTAAGAGTATCGGAAAATCTTCCGTTGGTCCATCGCCCTGTACGCGAACGGATCGTCTGTGACATACGCTCGGCACGAGGAGATTTCGGAGCTGATCCTCGGGCACTGTCCTGTGCGTCAGGAGTCGAAGGCCCTATAGATAGATGAGGACCACTGTTCGGCGCAACTGATGTTAGAAGACTGCCTTGTTCGGTGATCATGCTAGAGGCCCCGAGAGTTTCACTGTGAGGCGACCGCAATGGAGAAGGAGACGATAGAGCGGAGAACTGGCTAAAGTCACAAAGACTGGTAGTTCGTAGATGATGATTGCCTGCGTTTATACCCCAGCTCTCCGTAAACTCATTACCGAGTTCACTTTCTAAAGTTGGTGGTCTGCCACTCGCAGGCGAAAGCGTTGGGGAAAAGATGCCGAGGGTGGAGAGAGTCGGGGAATTGAGTTCGTGCCCTCCGAGTGAGGAAGATGCACGGTGATTAATTCCATTCCACGACATAGAATATATCTCAGCGGGGAAAGGAATAGGAAGATCGAGAGGATTTATTACATTCGCCTGGTTTGATGATTCTCCCTCCGTGCTTCTCTCGTCAAAGAGACCAATAACAGACCTTCGTGCTCTGAAAGAGCCGCTGAAATCATGTTGTTGGATATTCTTTTGTGTCGAAGTGGCCAAAGTCAACTCGTTATCGAGTTTCCGCCTAAAGCTCCGGAATCTGATGGTCTCATTCGTCGATGAGACGGGTTTCCAACCATTAATGTCGTCCTTTTCGAGCTCCAGCCGAACCTCACTGGGATTACCCAAGCATTCATATACTTTCGCCATATTCTCCGTTTCCCGCTGAACTGCTTGCAGCTGATTGGTTGTCTCAAGCTGCTTGTCCACGATACGTGCATTTGCGGCTTCAAGCTCCTGAATCTTTCCCAAGAGTTGGGAAACGATCGCATGCTCGGGATGAAGAGACGAATTAAGAGGTTCTGCCGTGATATTCTCGTGTTCCATATAAGTATCTGGATTGGAAGTCGGGAAGAATGAGAAACCTGTGGATGGTCCTCCAAATAATGAACCTTCTGGTGCAAAATTCCGGATTTCATGACTACCTTCGCTGCTGAAATCTCGACCAAAATCCCGCATTTTCTTAAATTTAGCCTCCCTGCTCTTCTTCTTTCTCCACACTTCCTCTACGGCTTTCTCCGACCCTCGCTCAAAGCTGTCTTTTGTCTTCTGCTCCAACTCCTCACTCTTCGCCTGGGTCTTCTCCAGCTCATCCCTGAGGAATGTAATCTCCTTCTCCAACCTCTTGAGCTCGCGCCTTCCGACCTGGTCAGCAGATATTGCCTCCGATTCAAGCTTCTCAAGCTTATGCAAGAGCTCAGCATTTTGATCTGCTAGAAGAGATATATCATTGGTAGACATGGAGATCTTGCGCGTATGACCCCTGGAAGTGGATGGGCGTGAAGACCCATATGGCCCAAAGACGGATTCCGGCGTAGATACGTGAAGGGTGGCATTTTCTCGAGGGGGTGTGCAGGGCAACGTGGAGGAACTGAATTCCGGAGAGGCAGTTTGTGACGGAGAGATAGGAAGACGCGCCACAAGTGCCTGATGCTTTGTCTGGAGAGCCACATTACTCTCGTAGAGGTTCTTGCATACTGCAGATGTGACACCTAGTTCTATGAAATACATTCAAAGGTTTATTACCACCAAACGAGACACAATGTACGCGTTTCATACCGTTCTCCCGTTCTTTAATGAGCCCATTAGCTTTGACGAGAAGCTCGGCCAGCTCCTGGCGTGATTTCTCGTTCACCCAATCCATATCTTCCTTCATCGGAGAGGCCTCCCACCCCACCATCTGGAAGGTCGCAGTCATCGGAGACCCAAGCAGGGCATCTAGATTGTGACGCTCAGTGGGGAGTAGAAATGAAGATGCATAGGCCGGAGGTGGTGTCCCAGAAGCCTTTAAGTTAGACGTAGATCGACGAGCTTTTGCCGGCGGGCGGGGGCGAGGTGTTGTCGTACCGTAAGAAAGCATAGTTTGCCCTAGGGCGTCGAACTTGCTTCGCGATCCGTGGGCCCTTTAAGTCGTGAGCTCTATAAGAGCAATTATACAAGAGAGTAGAACAGAGCCAGTACGTCCAGCGTTGTCATTAACCTCTAAAAGGCGGGGAAGCGAGTTGGTCGAGTTGGTAGTTTCAACTTCAACTTAGGGTATAGGAGTATCACGCGATAAATTCAAATCTGAAACACCACTTGCCGTAAGCCATCGATATCTCCAACGAGTTTATTTTGCAAGTCATTGCTGGTGCTCAATCTTCACAAAATACGTAGAGTGTAAAAAGAAAGATGGATGGGATGAAAAGGAGAATAAAGATGCTGATGGTACAAATCCATTATGTATGGGCACGTTATGTACACTACTGGTCATGAGATAGTCCAAAAACAAAATTGATCTCAACGCCTGTCAAAGAATATATATACTGAGCACGAGAATAACAGCCCAATTAATCTGCGAGGCCGACTAATAAGTCTGACGGACATTTACTTAATCATTGTTGCTGCTGCCCGCCGGTAGAAGCACTACCGAAGGAAAAGCTACCCGCAGGGGTGGAGGTGGTAGTGGAATTAGTGTTGGACGAAGGACCAAAGCCGAAGGCACTTGGACCGCCAGATGGCTTGCCGAACATCGACTGACTTGCAGCAGGCGCACCGAAGGGGGAAGCCTGAGGCGTCGTCGACGCGTTATCGAACTTGAAGGAGAACCCCAAGCCCCCAGAAGTAGTAGGGGCTGTGGTCGGTGTTGTTGTCGCAGCATTGCTACTGCCGAATGAGAACCCGGTCTTAGGTGTCTCTGCGGTGTTGTTGCTACTGAGAGCAGTCGAAGGGGCAGTCGGTGTGCCGAATGAGAACGTCGGCTTCGACTCAGTAGGCTCTGTAGGCTTGTTGGTTGATCCTCCAAAAATGTTGGAAGCGCTTCCTCCACCAAAGGCACCAGATGTCCCGAAAGGCGAAGATGCCGTCTGCGTGTTATTACTGGTGTTTCCCTGTCCGCTGAAGGCAGATTTAGCAGGCTCTTTAGATTGTCCTGCTGCACCAAACGGTGATGCAGTACCTCCGGTCGATCCAAATGAAAAGCCAGATTTAGCAGGTGCATCTGTAGATGGCGGTGCTGTACCCGTCGTTGTCCCACTGCTACTGATATTTCCAAACGCACTGACAGCAGATTTGCCTGTTGAATCGGTAGACTGAGCTCCAGACGCTGGAGCGGCCGGCTTGGCACTAAAAGTAGAACCGGATGATGATGAACCAAATGCATTATTCGATGTTGATGATCCAAAAGTAAGACCCAGAGATGATGTTCCAAACGCAGAGCCCGAAGATGGTGCGCCACCAAAGGCAGAACCTGACGATGGTGCCCCAAAGGCAGAAGAACCCGAAGATGATGCTCCGAAGGCAGAGCTCGAAGACGGCCCTCCAAAGCTGAACTTCGGCGCCATTGTGGCAGTATTCGCAGCATCTTTGTCATCCTTCTTCGCCTCTCCGGGAGGTGCATATGCCTTGAATCCTCCAAAGGATGACGGGGTCGATGCAGTAGCTTTCGATGCATCCGCACCAAGAGCACCATTTAATGAAGAGGAAGCAGGTACAGACTGGGAGGGAGTAGCGGACGATTTCCCAACTGGACCGAAGTTGAATTTCAGACCAGAGGACGGAGCAGCAGCAGGGGCGGACGCAGAAGGCTGGGCTGCTGGAGCAGATGTTTTGGGACCATCAGGCTTCGCAAAGCTGAAACCAGATGTGGACTGTGATTGAGAAGGCACTGAAGTAGCTTTCGACTGATCGAAAGGATTAGGAGCTCCCATACGCGCAAGTAGGGATTGTCCATCTGAGCTGGGTGCCGCAGCCGGCTGCTCGTCCTTCTTTTTCTCGCCACTCGGAGCCTGTGATGCAGAAGGACCGAAAGGGAACGTTGGCTTAGTAGTGCCACTCGAAGGAGCAGCTGAAGGAGCATTTGAGGCTGCTGGTGTGCCAAACGCCGATGTTGACTTGGGCTGTTCGGCCTTTTGAGCACCAGGAACGGATTGCGCCGAGCCACCGAATGCGCTAGAAGTAGATGGCACAGGCGCAGTAGATATGTTGCCGCCAAAGAAAGAAGGCGTGGAGGTTGACGAATGAGCAGCAGGAGGGAAGGTAGGGGGTTTCTGTGCAGCCTTGTCATCAGACTTAGCGCTAGTTGAACCGGACGCTAATGCGCCGAGAGATGGACCAAAGAAACTAGGCTTCGGTCCATCGCCAGTGGGCTGCACGGGCGTTGCGGCAGGCTTCGTGAAACTAAATGATGGTAAACCCTTTATCTCCTGCGGTAATTGCTGAGAATCGGCAGGTTTCGCAGCAGCAAGCTTCGCAGCATCTTGAGCTTCCTTCACCATTCGCTCCTTCTCAGCCTTTTCCCTTGCAACCCGCTCCTTCTCCGCCTTCTCTCTTTCAGCCTTGTCGCGTTCCTCCTTGAGCTTGGCTTCCTTTTCAGCCTCTTTTTTCTTATTTGCTTCCCGCATCTTCATCATCGCCTTCGCCTCGAGATCCTGTTTTTCCCACTTCGAGAATGTCCGGTACACGCGAGGGCTGCCATTTGTGGAGTCAGATAAACCTGCGGACACCGCTGTGTTGGACGCGATATTCATTGCGCGTGCCGCGGATGCTATTCGGCGAGTAGTTACCCGTTGTGGTTGCTCGAAAGGGTTGAGGCGCAGACCGACAGTACCGGCGATTGAAGAGCGATATGGATCACGCATGGCTACCTGCCTGCCGGGAGGTATACCCACGGGACTATTCAGACTAGGAGAATTTGAAACAGGGGAACCACCAGGAGTTGAAGGCGTTGAGCCCCAAAGAAGATTTTTCCCACCTGGAGCTGGTGTGCGGGGCACCTGTTTCTAAAGTATCGTTAGCGACTCCCAAGAACAGGGACCGAATGAAACGCACTGTATCTAACGAAAGATGATCAGGTTCAGCAGATTGCTTGGGGGAGTCTTGCCATGCCAGCAGATGATGAGCTTTGGCGTCTTCGTACTCTTCTTCTGTGAGCCAAGTTTCCACAAAGACTTCCAGATTCTCATTACGGTCAGGATGCTGAGAGTCCTTCGGCTGTTGATGGATTGACTATTCGACGATCTGCCTGTAGAATGAAAAGACTTACCATAACAAATTTGTGCCTTGCCTTCTTAACTAAAGCTTGGCGAAGACGCTGAGCATTGAGTCCAATCTTATACTTGACGCCGTTGCTCTCCCACTCATCTCCAATCTGCCTAGTTCGGCTTTTTGATGATGAAAGAGACTCGTCTAATGACATGTCGCTACCTTCTCGCCTATCGTCGTCGTCTTGGTGCGCGGCATGTGATACTCTCTTGCCACGCTTCTTGCGCGTCGACTTGAGTGCTACTTCATCATCGTTCTCCAGGTCGCTGTCGGCATCCTCAGCGTCACGGTCACGCTTCTTGCCACGCGCAACGCTACCCGCGTCAGACTTTCTCTTTGACACTGTCCTTCGCTTTCTTCGCCGTCTCATCGCCTTAAGGTCATCCTCATCAAGCTCCGGGGCACTCTCGTCTCCCCCAAAGGTAGACCCTGCCTCTGCACGATCACGCTTTTTGCCACGCGACCTGTCCTTCAATTCGGCGACTTCGTCGTCTTCCTCTCCGTCAATGTCCATTTCTTGGTAGCCTGGGGTTGGCTTTTCCAAAGAAACTTTCCGAGGTCTCTTGTCTCTAGTCCGCTTCGACTGCACTTCTTCATTGTTTTCCTCTTCGTCGCCGAGGCCACGCTTAGAGCCACGGGGCCCGTCACTCCGGTAGTCTTCCCATTCGGCGTCCTCATCGCCATCTATCAGCTCATCACCGTCCACCTTGGGCTTCTTAGCATCGTGCTCATCAGTTTCTTGCTCATCGATACTACGTTTTTTTCCATCGAGATCACCGTTAATGCTGATGTTCTTTCGGCTGAAGCGACGAGATGGCACAGCTTTTTGTGGACTACCGTCGAATTTTTGAGCTGTTCTTGGATAGCCCGTAGAACTTTGACCAGTTGTAGGAAAGCGGGAGGAGCTGGTAATTACATAAGCCGGGTTTCGGAAGCGAAACAGTCATAGCACCTACTAATTACCGTCATGACCTGAGGTGGACGCGAAAGCGTTGTCCACGAAAGAATTATATGTTCCTGGGAATGCAGGAGTGCTTGACTGGCCACCTAAGATCACAAAAAGTATGGTCAGATAGGCCATCGCAAGGCAAGCTGAAGTAATAATACCCGGGCGCTGTCGGACGCTTTGCTTAGGAAGCGTTTGTGCTCCATCACCTACGGACATTGGTGTTGCTGGCTTCGATCTCTTTTTCAGAGGCTCAGTCGTGCGGCGAGCCTGGACTACATCGGCATAGGCGACATTGAAGGGCCTATGATCGTAGTCAGGGATGCCGTGTCTTCTCCGCATAGCCCTGAAAAGACGCGTCACACAGTGAGAGATGAACCCAGATGAATGTGAGGGCTATGACTTACAATTTATACGACCGTTCCCGCCACTTCAGTACGTGTTCCCGGGCCCGCATAACCAGCATGTAGACCACCAGAAGGCAGGCTATGACGAAAGCCGCCTTGACTGTGGAGGAAAGACCAGACCATCTGCCGGGCTTCTCGCGGATCAGAGGCATAGTACGCTCCGCGAGGATGTCTGCGGTGTCGTCTTGCATGGTGGGCGGGCAACGCGTTAGGCAGCGCGAGAGACTTGATGGTGGAAGTGGAAAGCAGGGATGTCAGCCGGCACCTGCCATGCCAGCCACCATCATTGAGTGCGTCTGTTTGCCCTTATTTAAATCGGAGCCTAAACCCTTTGGCATAAATTTCGCGAAATTTGCTTTCTTTTCTGTTCAACTCGACTTTGACTTGCGGCCGCGACACTGCGGCCGCTGCTCGTCACCATTGAGGACGACGGCCTACTTCCAATTCATCTATTTTTCCCTCTTCTCCCCGTCTGATCTTCCTTTTCCTCTCATTAACCCACTTGCGAATGCCTAGGAACACGGCTCTCCATGCCCTCGTTACCTCTACTTGTGATGTGGAAGATTTATGGTGCCTGCTCCACGCTTGAATGTCCAGCTTCTTGTCAGCTATAATATGGCCATTCGAGTACTAAAGCGGGCTCACATTTATCTATGTATATACATATATATTTTTACCAATGCTATTTTTTTGCGATCCTACAACGAGCTCCGTGCTGTGTAATCAGTATTTGGCCATCTATGCATCGCGGCATCGACTTCTCACATCACAGCTGAAATGAGTTCCCTCCACCGCCCTCTTCAGTTGCGAGCTGGGCGGGTTATCGGCTACCTGACTTAGGCATCGCTAGCATACTTAGAGCCTCGGAGCAGTGTCAAATTTTCTGCAAATAGGAAGATGCTCAACTCCATTAGTCGTATCATATCAGTACGTGGGAAATTCTCTTATTTTATAAGGTCATCACTATTTTGAACCTAGGTCCCCAATCTCGCCACCACTTTCATTGCTATTTAGACGGACTCCTTTCACTAGCCTCGTCTCCTCCCTCCATACACAATGGCCGACTCAAAAATTGTCACCCTAGATGAGCTCCGGGCGAACAATACCAAGGATAAGTTCTACATCCTCGTTCACCAGAAGGGTACGCGTCGACCAATCACATCCCTCCATTTTGTCTGACGATTTTTATCTACAGTTTACGATGTCACCAAGTTCTTGGATGAGGTGCGGGCTACTGTAACATCGACCGCTCCAATGCTCTGAACGTTTTCATTCCCCAATAGCATCCTGGAGGAGACGAGGTTATGCTTGCCGAGGCCGGTACGTGGCAACCTATGGCCATCGCATCATTTTGGCACAGGTTATGCTCAATTGTCCATCTTTCTCTCATACAGGCCAGGACGCAACGGAGGCATTCGAGGATGTTGGCCACTCTGACGAGGCCCGCGCTCTGCTGCCTGGAATGCTCGTCGGGGAGTTCGAGAAGGGTAGCGTGAGTACCTCCGCCCGCCCCCTCCGCGCGAACCATCATTACTACATACTGACTTCGTCATCACTAGGGTCTCAAGCTGAAGTCAGGTGCAGCTGCCGCACAGGCAACCCGTGTGGCTGGCGCTGTTGAGCAGGGATCGAAGTTCGTCTCTTACGCCCGCCTTCTTGCGTTGCTCGCGGCTGATATTCCGGTTCTTCCCTCGCAGCATGATGTACTTTGTCCCTCTGGCGTTTTTGGGTGCTTACTTCGCATGGCGCTACTATTCAACCGGGTCTGCATAAGTGGCCTGGCCTGTTCCCTAGTCTTGTATATATCAGTTTTATCCCGTACATGCTAATGCCCTCCCCCGTTAAATTAACTCGACCCGTCCGCCCCTGCAGCTATATACATCACGTACGCTTTCGTCATCTGCATTATTTACGAGTCTTTCTTCTTGAAATATCCTCGATTATATTGATAGATTTTATTTGATCTTATCACATGCATGCGTCGTGTCTGACTTCCGGACTAGAGTTAGCGGTGAGAACGGCAAGAGCTGACCCCGTGCCGAGTGCTTCGCAATGTTCCTGATGTCGTTAGGGTCCACGAAATGTGCGCTTTGCCGTTTGCTGCAGGTTCAGGCGTGGGGCCGTCGGGCACGGATGTCCCATAGACTATGCTCTTTATACTCACTATATAAACATTTAGGTGAACTTCCAGTGTATAACCACCGGCACGAATGATAATTTATAGTACATACACCTCCACCATTTTATCGTACAAGTATCAAAGGATAACAGGATGTAGAGATAAGGCTATTCAGCCAACTCGTACGCAGATATTTACAACAGACAGCCGCAAAATACGAGTGCATGATAAAATTCAGGAGCGAGAACCAAACCAAAACAGATGCCAAAATTTACACTCCCGGAGTATTATATGGATATCCTAAGCTGAGCCCTGCCCCACTCACAGACTCTACACACCTGAGCTAGCTGCAAGCATCCAGCACAAGTCTGGAGAGACCATGCTGAGCTCCAACGGTCGAGCATATGAAGACCTGCAAGGCGTGTTCAGTACACATTTAGCCCCGAGTGATTGGATTTGAAGATGCCAACAGTGCCAGGAAATAGCTTCATGGAACTGCTCACAAACAAACAGACATAAGGAGGTGTCACTCACTAGACGAAGATTTCCATCTTCTCAAGTCCTTCCTTGGCAGCCTCGTTCCTGGCCGCTTTCTTGGTGTTGCCCTTCCCGCGACCGTAAAGCACTTTGTCGACCATGACCTTGACATACCAAACCGGCGTAGTCTTGGTCCCCATCACGAACTCGCCGTCAGGAAGCCCGGGGTTGGTGTATCCGTTATCTCTAGAGTTTCCCCCGTCCGAATAGATCCACTCAACCTCGCAGTTCTTCTTCTGCAGCTGCTGATTGAACAGTGCGAGGTGCCCAATGGTGGTGCTGGATGCGTCAGACACCATGTGGACGTCTTTCATGGTGGGACTAAGGCGCGGGGATGACGATGGGGTGGGAAGCGCCGGTAAGCCATGCTGCTGACGAACAGCCTGGTACGCTGTACGAGCGTAGGGGGTGAATAAAGGATAAAGCCAATCCCTGACAGCGTCAAGGCCTTGATCTTGGTATAAGCCGCCGATGAATGACTGTGGCGTCGGCAAGTTGTCAGCCAGAAGATGGGATATATAGGGTCGAGAAAACAGTTCGCTACCTCGAAGACGTCGGCTGCACCCCATACCTTGTCAGGAAAAAAGTTCAACCACATACAGAACGGGTACGCACCTTGGACATTCATAGAAGCGCGGAGGGTAATCGC